>LPNX010441285.1:142708-185208 GCA_001517045.1 Pseudotsuga menziesii | reverse complement strand
AGACTGAGGATAGGGTGCTAATTTTCAGGGACTGAGCAGTTATTGGTACTTGATCAAGATGATGCTATACTCTTGGTGAGAACCATGATATAACTAGCACACCAAAAAATTAATTGGAACTTGATGTTTCGTGGTGGTTCAACTGCAATCATAGGACAGATGGAGGGCAGGCTATGGTTTTTGGTCTCTAATAGTCACTCTAGTTCAATAATGACCCTTTACTCACCAACTCATGATTTTCTATAGTCCCCGGTCTTTTTGGCGGTTAAGTGTTTGATCATGACGTTCCTCATGCTGACGGTGTTTGATTTCGATGGATATGCAAACCATTTTCCCTTTTTGGTACTTTCAATGGTTAAGGAAATCTTGGGTTTAATTTGGAAGATGCCAAAAGCTAGGCCTTTTCGATGGCTAATGAACCATTGGCATGTTTGCCCAAGCCACCAAAAGCTTCCTTTCCAAAATTTATACAAAAACGTAGTTAATGAGATTTCGGTGGTTTAATGTCTTCTTAGACCAATTGCTAAGCTGCCGAAACCTGGGATTTTTAATGCATAACGAACTGTTGGCAAGTTTGTATAAGCCACCGAAAGCTCCCTTTCCAAATTTTTTATAAAAACGACGTCAACAGTCTTTCGGTAGTTAACGCAGTCTTGAGTCCAAATTGTTAGCTGCCAAAAGCTACAATTTTCGGTCGCTAATGAACTATTGAAAAGTTTGCCTAAGCCACCGAAAGATAAATTTTCAAATTTTCTTGAAAAACAGAACACCAAGTATTCCAATTTTGTTACTCACTCAAACATCTTTCATAATATACCCTGAAATCTTCACTACTATGCAAAAATAATTTTTCTGAGTTTGACCTATTGAAAATTAATTTATTTAGGAGATAACATATAGCTCCTACTCAGGGATGGGAACATCCCTGTGAGGTCCCAAGAACCCCATACCAAATGCGTTTCATGAAAAAACAAATATTAAAGCTATCTTCTAGTGTTCCATTGGGAATGGAGCCATTTATCCTTCATAACTAATTTGCTGCAACCTGTCTGTAGCCCACTTTGCTTATTCATGAAAACAACTGAAAATGACCTAGCTGCTCATATTAAGAGATAATTTTCCTACCTATTCCTACTCCTAATTCTAATCAGTAGAGTATTCTTATCAAGTGACATCATGCTTCCAAAGAAGCCATGTCAGAAGCTGATCTGCTGAACTTATCCTTGATCTTGACCCGAAAAATAAATGAAACCTTAGCATGCAACGATGTAGTTTCAAAGGGCGATAGAACTAACTATCATCTGACAAAAATATTTTGATATCTATGCTGCTCGTAAGTTCCAGATAGTCAGCAACGGGGTCATAAAATACAACAGGAAATACCTTTTTAAGATTCTGATCTTTTCCTCCATTGATGTCAATGTTGAATGTCGATTTCTCAACCTTTATCTGATAAAAATGCAAGCTCAACAACTTATCTAAATATTTCTACTCCCCTTCACGTAATCTGAATTCATCATGATGATATGATGGCTTATCATAGCTAACAATTTCCTCTTCCACAATAATATCTTCGCATGATATATCAAAACTAAAAAGATCTTTATTGGAATTTTGAGCAGCATATTCATAACAGGCCTCTAGTTCCTTGTCATAATTTGAAGCAAGATATTCATAAGGCGAAGGAAGATATTCCTGATGTTCTAGCTGGAGATTAGATAGTACTTGAAAATCTTGTTCCTCATGGTTACTACAACTTCCCTTGATTTGCAAATATGGAAACTGTGAGCTAGGCTTACTGATTTCAATGGTCATTTGACTAGTAGAAAGATGATCATTTCCATGTGTATTTAAAGAAATCAATTCTTCAGATTCACAACAACTATATTTAATGATAGTAGGAAAACATTCAAGTCCTTTATAATCCATTTCTAGTTCATGTTGATTAAAAAGTGCATCATCTTGAAGATTCTTGAAGGGTTGTTGCATATTGTGAGGGAGATATACGTCTCTATTTACATCTTCAGCCTTATGATGTAATTCATATTCATTACAACAATTACCAAATACAAGCTCATCTGAAAAATACCTCTTGTAGTTCTCAGTGAATGCTCGGTGAAAATCCTTCAATGATTAAATGCTGGAAGGAGGTAAAGAAAAATACCACTAATGTGCATCACCATACAATGAATACATGAACATATTCATGCTGTTGATCTAATAGATCCATGCATTCATGAAATTTGAAGAGGTGTTCTGCAGGATTGTCTTCTTTCTCCTCTTTGAAGGCAGGTAGAAAATCTCCCCATTCGGACATATAAGGTACTGGATGTGGGAAACCAGGAACTGAAGAGAAGTTAAGAGGTGCAAACCTCCAATCCAAAAGAGAAGCAAAATGATTTTGGCATCTGAATAATGTGGATTCACCATTGAATTCGTCCTTCATGGAGTCGTCAGGGATGATATCCTCACAAGCAGCATTGCATGAATATTCCTCAACCCTAAAATTTTCTGATTTAGTTATAAACTTATGAGAACTGGATGCTTTAGTAGAAGAATGTTGAAATGGAGGCCTATTTGATATAATAGGAGAAATACCTCTAGAAATACCTGTTGTAGCTCCCCTTGCAGCTCTAGAGTTCTATTTAGTGAATCCCTAGCTCTTCTTAGAATCTCTTCTGGATCTGAAATAGGTGTTACTTGTGGTCCTTGAGGGTTTCCTCTGGTACTTGGTATTCTTGAAGCCACCTTATTCCAATGGAGTCACCAGATAGATGATTAAAACCAAAATAGTTTCCAAACTTTGTATATCATCAAAGTAGTATCTGTGTCATCCCCTAGAGAAGTTGAGCTTCAATTTCCTCTCCTCGGAAACAATGCCAATTTGTTATCACTCCAGGAAAATCCTCTAGGTTGCAGCTCGAGGATGCCTGGTAACTTAAATGTTTTTAATGGTTTCTAAATGGATCAAGTTACATGACCTACAATACGTCACTCTCCCAAGACATGCATAAAACTCAATCAAAAGATAAGGCTTCTAACCACCAATGTTTAGAGGGTTGATAATAAGGTGAATAAATGGAGAACTTACTATGCTAACAGATTCATACTTAAAACAATCACATATGAATGGATAATCATAACAAGGAAGAATACTTGCAATTAAACTCATCAATACATAGATGGGATGACAACTATCTGGAATTAGATAAAAAGAATAAACCCGAATCAGACATTCAAAGCACAATTACAGAACATAAAATATATGGAAGTTGAACATATAATGGAAAAAGAGCTTATATTAAATGATGAATATCACGAGAAACTTGATAACAATAAGGGTCGAAAAGAATTCAAAGTCGAACCCTTGCTTCAAAATAAGTCTTAGACTTTATATCCTTTACAAAAATCTTCAGATCCTGAAAAGTTGGATGTGATTTACTAAAAATAGATAACATAACGCTTTTGCAAAAAAATAGGTCAAAAACCTTAATTTAAGTGCTAGTCTATCTAACTCTAGCACTTTGTTCACTCATTTAACTCTTTGAAAACTATAGTGATTACTAAAGTAGAGCTATGACCTGTTATCTAATAGATAAGCCATGGTTTGTAAAAACCATGTAGGGTTTGTGATCCATTTCTCCTTGATCGCACCTTCAAAACTAGAACACACCTCCTCCATTGGTGCTTTTCAGCAATTTTCAGCTTCATAATTCACCTCTGAGGTGGTTGTACCCATCAAAACTAGTTTTGTGTATAAACATATGATTATTTATCATTTTTCACTTTCTATGGTTAAGGAAGCAGAATCCTGGGTCTATTAGCTATTGAATACTCTCCTTTCGGTGGCTAACGAACAGCTGCTGCATTTGCCTAAGCCACTAAAAGCTCTGTTTTCTGCAAAATTTTATTAGCCTTTAAATTAACCTTTTATAGTTTTTACCTCTATACTTCTGGTATTTTTTCCATTTGCATAGGGTTTGACAGAGTAGCAGCATCATGAGCTACCTCACGATCCTGAAATCTTGTTGCTGCCTCTGCTAGGGTTTCTAGTGCAAGGTGAGCTTGAGAGCTAGGGTTTGAGTTGGAATTCTTCATTTGCAACCTCAGTAGTCTGATCATCCTGTAAAGACTGGTGTTGTCCTTCATAAACCTCATATTCCTTTTTTGTAGAAGGAAATACATCCCTTTCATTTCTAGCAGAGAATTATGCAATTGAGTATTTTTCTTGGTTAATATCGCATTAGTTCTTTTTATCTCTCTCTTTAAGATCTCCATTTCCTGTATTTTCCCTAACAACTGGTTTATTCTCTGAGACCTATGTTTTCTTGAGGAGGTCTTTGCCATTGGTTCCCCTTGACCTTCCCTTGGTGTTGGTGAGGAAAACGCCTCATGTTCTGTTGCAGCCTGCTTGGTTAGGTGAACTTCTTGCTCCTTTTCTTCTTCTGAATTTGAGTAGGGTAGGTTAAGTATATTCCCACTTTGTGTTGGGGTCTCATTCTCCTTTCCACTAAAATCTATATTTCTCTTGGTTCTTTTTGTCTTGGGATTTGGATAGGGTTGATCAAATACCACTGGTGAGATGATAGGTCATATCTTGCCCCAAACATTTGGCCAAACTGCTAAAAAATGGGGGATCATAGATGGATTTGGTTCTCCAAATATGTGACACTTGTGTATAAACCAAAATAGGTTGTTTTATATTGGTTTTTTTTTATCGAAAACCTCTCTCAGTTTTTTTTAATTCGTTTTCATTTTCTTGATATCTGTATTTCAAAACATGTGTCAAACAGGGAAATTCTGAGATCCAAAAATTAGGGCTAAGAGATGGATTATATTCTCCTAATATGAAACACCTGTAGGAAAATTGAAAGAGGCTATTATTATCTAACATGTTAGGAACAAAAAACTCTGATATTTTTGTAAATTGCTTCTCTAGTCGGTCAGAATCACCGTTTTAAAATGATTCCTTTTCATAGTAAAACTCTAATTTCAGTGGCTTGGAGCGCCCTGAAATTTCGGTCTTAGCTGCTGAAAGTCTGCTTTTGGTGTCTTAGAGACTATTTTGAAACAATGATTAGCCACAGAAACCTGTGTTTTGATTTTTTGAATGAGTCATCCTCCCCTCTTCATTTTCTTGAATGTTTTGCTGCACCTACAAAATTGAAATTCAAACCCTGGGGAAGGATACTACAATGCTGGATCTAGAGAGGGCTTGCCTCAGTGAGAATGCATTCCAGACAATGGGGAATAGAGTGAGGATAGAGTGATGATTTTTAGGGGCTGAGAAGTGATTGTTACTTGAGCAAGACGATGGTAAACTCTTGGTGAGAACCATGAGATAGCCAGCATAACAATCAATTAACTGGAACTTGATGTTTCATGGTGGTTCAACTACAGTCATGGGACATATGGAGAGTAGGCTAGGGATTTTTGTCTCTAACAATCACTTTAGTTAAATAGCGACCCTTTACTCACCAACTCATGATTTTCTGCAGTCCCCATTTTTTTCAGTAGTTAAGTGCTTGACCATGATGCCCCTCATTCTGACGGTGTTTGATTTCGATGGATATGCTAACCATTTTCCCTTTTTGGCACTTTCAGTGGTTAAGGAAATCTTGGGTTTAATTTGCAAGCTGCCAAAAGCTAGGATTTTCAGTGGCTAATGAATCATTGGCATGTTCTCCCAAGCCACCGAAAGCTTCCTTTCCAAAATTTATACAAAAGCGTAGTTAATGAGCTTTTGATGGTTTAATGTCTTCTTGGACCAATTGCTAAGTTACCAAAACCTGGGATTTTTGATGGTTAATGAACTGTTGGCAATTTCACCTAAGCCACTGAAAGCCCCCTTTCCAATTTTTTTATAAAACTGACATCAACAAGATATCAGTGGTTAACACAATCCTGAGTCCAAATTGTTAGCTGCCAAAAGCTGGGCTTTTCGGTGGCTAATGAGCTGTTGAAAAGTTCTCCTAAGCCAGTGAAAGCTAAACTTTCAAATTTTCTTGAAAAACAGAACACCGAGCATTTTAATTTTGTTAATCACTCAAACATCTTTCATAATATACCCTAAAATATTCATTACTATGAAAAAATAAATTGTCTGAGTTTGACCTATTGAAAATTAATTTATTTAGGAGATAACAAGTACTTTTCATCATTGTAATCTGACAAAAACGTACTTTACATCGTATATCGTTGGATTATGTCGTCGAATTTTGGGCTCAAATCCTGTTGTGTTGTATATTTGGGTTAATGCTTTAATTTTTTACATGGATCCACTTTACATATTCATTTCCATGTTAAGTGCTTATGTATACTCCATAGACCTGCAAATTACTTGATATGATGGCCATCCATTTATCACTCTTTCGAATGGGTATTCCCACCTCAAGAAGAAACATTATATCATGATCCATTGTACGTATCGCCTCTAGCTGATTTCCTAGAAATTATGTCTAGGTCATTTCTACACTCACTTTTAAAAATATTATAATGTATTTTTTCCACCATTTACCCCTTTGACCTCACACATTACAGAGCATCTATTATAGAATCTTTTGTCACATTTGTTCCATAGATATTATTATGCTCAATCTTATCCATTTACCTCTTTTGCAAACTCTCTTATTCTCTGATCATCTATAAACAAAAATAATTATTTTAAAAATCCCTTTAAGAATTGTATTTTTCAATATATGTATGAGACCTATATATATATATATATATATACCTCATCCATATGATCTATATTTGGATATCCCACGTACATGTCTATTTAAGGAAATACATAAAAATAAGTTACTTTACGAGTAAATCCATGGTTTTGAGCGTTCTCTCTTGTCCCAATCTTGTAATGAAATTTCTCCAACTTCCCTAACTATCTCCCCATCAACACAAAAGAGGAAAAGAAAAAGGAAAAAACAACCAGGTATTAGAGAGTACCCCCATGTTGTTTGATAGAGAATTGCTCTAAAATCTCGATTTTCCCTTGTCTACAAAAGTCCATTTCAACTATCTAAAACCAAATTTCCACTAATCACTGAGAGTCCATATTATTAGAAAGAATTGATGTGATTTTTTATGTGCACCTCTCATAGTGAAACAATTGAGTGTGTGAAAGGCGTGGGTAGGACTCTGATCTCAATTGAAGAATGGTGCCATAATGAGATTCATTTGAAATCTATTTATGTATTGTTGTTGTTTTAATTGCAAGGTTCTCTATAGCCCAATATGAGGGAGATGTTGTAACGTAGCTTAATATTACCAAAAAAAATCATTGTAAAAATACTTGTCCACTCATAAAATAAAAAAATACATTTAGACTCATAAAATAAAAAATTATTAAAAGTCATGCCTAAAAATAAATAAATAAATAAAACTTAAACCAAAATCTCTCAATCAAGAGAGGGATCAAATTTCATGATTTTAATATTTTAAAAATAATTTAAATACCTCTCAAGAAATTGGATCGCTCTAGGTTCTTGATAAATCCCTCTTGGTCTATTAAAGCTAGAGGAAGTTATTATGTTATTAATAGTAGTTTGATAAAAATTTAATATTTTTATTATATTAGTTAGAAATTAATAAGATTAATTTTAGTTATATGAGTTATAAGTTAATGGACTCGACTTTTATTAAATCAATTTTTTAGTTATCAAGACCATCCCTTGAAACCCAAAGTGCATATAAATGTATTCAAATATAAATCTAACTACGGTGTTTTTCTTTTTTTAATGTTTCTTTATGCACATGTGTATCTCATTAATGGAGAAAGAGTAAGGAAAACAACTATGAGAATGGTGAGTTACTCGATTTCCTAGTGTTTAGTTTCTCACAAAAACTGTGAAAGGCCAAAATGGATTTTTTAGGTATCAAAATCATGTATTGTTCTTTTAAAAAATATTGTCTTAAAGTTTGCGTGAGATAAAAAAATCACAATGGAATGCCATGATGGTTTTTAGGGTACCTGAATCATTTATTATGTGTTTAGGGTATCAAAATCATTTATTATTTTTAAGGTATCAAAATAAATTTTTTAGAGATATATTCCTTTTAGAATTTTTTTCTTATCAAAATTGTTTTTAAGAACTAGAATAATCTTTCAAATTGTTTTTAAAAAATAGAATAATATTTCTCTATGATATATTTGTTATTATAATGACTTCCTATAACATTTTGGGTTCTTGTTAAAAAGGAAAAATTCTCACCATCAACCTTCTAATAGATCAGAAAGTCCAACAATGTGTAACATCCCTAAATTTCATAAATAAATAAAAAAATTATTACTACATATAACTCATGGTTCTATGGGAATAAATCAAAGAGATGCTATACTTTGTAAATCATTTGTCATAATTATTTAACAATAAACGCTAGTTTTATGTGTCTATAATAGTTGTATCATTAGCGTGCTTTATTGGTGTACTATGTCCAAAATATGTCATTCCTTCCAGTTTACATTTCTTTTTGACGATAACTATCTTTAAGACTCTTTGACTTTTTTCTTCAGTTTTGGTTTTGCTTTTGAGCTGTAAAAGGTATCAATCATGGTGTTACTTAGTATTTACGACTAATGCATGAACTTTGTTTTTCCTTGATGTAGGTATATGTGACCATCCTATAAAAACACCAAATCCCGAGGCATAAATATACTAGTGACAAAGAATGTGGTCCCATTGCTTTTCGGGAAAACAAACTAAAATTTACTTATCTTTGATGTTTATATAGCATACTATTTCCTATCTCATATTTTAAAACAGTGAAGTTTGAACTCAACACATCATATGTTATAGCTTATACTATAACATATGCTTGGACAGTGGAAACGATAACCCTAACTTGTTAAATTATGTTATAAGATTAAAGTGGGAAGCATTATTCTTAAACTTCGGGTCTTTACTACACCAAATATGACTAAAGTTAAAGATATTGAGACCGTATCCATGAATTCAATGTGAAAAGTACAAGGATTGATGGTATCGACATGTAGTCCATGTGGTCATAATAATGTCTCTGGCCGTCGGGTAAAGGAAATGAGGTGAAACCTTATTTTTTTAATGATTTTTGGTGGCTGTGTAAATTTTTTCAATGGATTTTTCTTTGAAGTTGCCTGCACCTTTGGTTTTGCGCTCAGCCTCTAGGTTTTTGACCATGTTATTCCACTGTCTGTAAACAGAGAAGGCGAGTACATTAATATTGGCCCTCAACTTCATCTGAACCTATCTCAATTTTCCAAAAATGCTGGTGGAGTTCACGATCTTTGTTCAGTGTCTAAAAGGGTATCTCTGGTGGGAGCTATAACACCGAGAAGGAAAAATACTTCAGTATCTCTTCCAGTAATGATCCTTTACACATATTTTTTATAAATAAAAATTATGTTTAACTTTCATTAATTATGTGTGTGCAGAACCAGTCTCTGCGACGAGGTGGTATATCTCTCATTCACTGAGGAGCCCCTTTTAACTGGTAAGACCCATGTCTTTACCTTGTGTAGCTCTGTGGAACGAAACTAGGTTTTATGGTGTGTTATCATGGCGTTGGGTTTCTTACACTCTGTACTAGTTTGTCGATATGGAAGTGATATATTTGCTTTGGTAGAATATACTTTGATGTTATAAGGGTTTTATTTATCACTCGTGGAGTCGTAAATGACTATGCCACTCTGTATATTATTTTGGTTATAAACTTGTTTTAACATTGTAAGAACCCGTGAGGGTTTCGATACTACAAATCTATTTATTTTTAAAGTTAAGTGATTGTGTATTTCTCCAGAATGTGAATAAATCACTGCATGTAGAGTCTTGCGACTATGCCACTTTATATGTTGTTAAAAGTACCCCTATTTTGATTCTGGAAATTTTATTTATATAGTACATATCTTCAGCTTGTTTGTCCCTATGAGGGATTCGTGGTTTTAGTTTACTTACAATTTTCCATGAGGTGGCCGTGAGCCTTTACTCAGTCGATTTTGTTTTTAGGATTAGAAAGCCACTCTAATCATAATTTTGTTTATTAAATGGATAATGTAATGGTTACATTTCTAGAAAGACTCGTCATGGCTATCTGTGAGCAATACTAAAGTGGTGTTATGGTTTTCATATAACGAATTTCTAAACAATTGCTTAAATCATTGTTTTATTTCCCTGTTTAAGTTTGATGTAGCATGATAAGGTAGTGTAGCCTTACTATCAATTCTTGTTTTGGGGGATAAGAAGCCACCATCATACTTTCTTTACTGTTTGTTGATAAAATAATGGATATGTTATGGAACAATGCATGTGAGGGTTTTTCATGCAAACTCATTGCATTATTTAATGAAATGGATGCTGCATTTTAATATGCATTATATTTCATTTATCAAGTCCTCCAATTGGTTTATAAGTTGTATTGTTATTCTCACAGAAAAGGCGTAATGTATTTGTAAAAGAGATTGAGTTTTTTCAAAGCATATATGGTTATTTTACTAGTTATATTTATTTATAGTTAACCTATTTAAGGAAGGGATTTAGCCAAGGAGTCTTTGCATTTCCAAGTAGGCTTTCAGATGAGGGTTGTAAGGCCTCTGTCAAAAGAATTCGACTAATAAAATAAACTCTATGAGGTTTTAGGTAATGTTGTAAATATGGTTTTAGATATTAGTTTAAAAAAAACATACAAGGGCCTTGATGGCCAGTTGTTAATAGTATAACTATGTAGATGCAAATGAAACCAGTTATAAAAAGATCCTAGGGTTTCATCGTTTTGTTTAAAGACTGTCAATAGAGGAAATTTCAATTCAAAATGGGCCTCCTAAAAAAACTTAATAAAATAATATTTAAGATAATAAAATAATATTTATTAATTTTGGAGGAAGAAAACATTTTTTTTTTTGGTATTTTCGACATATCTCCTCGTGTTTTTACAAAAATTTAGATCAAGGGAACTCATTGGATGCGGAATTAAATTACAAATCCAACCAGTACCTACTCATCATACTTTTGACAGACCCCACTACCCCAAAAACAAAAAATACCCTAAAAAATGTGATGATGACATCATCATCACATTTTTTCAGTTATTTCTTGTTTTGGGGGTAGCACGGTCCATCAAAAGTATGCTGAGTGGGTACTCGTTGGATGCATAATTTAATTCCACATTCAACGAGCTCTCTCGATCGAAATTTGAGTAAAAACACGAGGAGATATGTTGAAAATACAAACAAAAAAGTAGTTTTTTTTATGATACCTATCCCCAAATTTATATTAAAAAGGTGTTTAAGACCTATACAGTATTTCAAATTTAAAGCAATTTCATTGGCTAACACATGATGACCTGGAATTTGAGTTAGAGTTAAGAGGCCCATTTTGAGTTGAAATTTCCTCTAATGGAAGCGTTTACTTTGAGTATTTAACTTATTTTAATAGGACATGAGACTGTAGGTAAGATTCCATTACTATTGAAAAGAATTCAAACTCTCTTTAGTTTCCCATACTTTTTTGAAATTAAAATAATCCCTAAGGATGTCTATAACTTCATTCTGCAAGCAAAATCCTGCAGAAACAACACCGGTGTGACCTGAAGCCTATAACTAGTGCTACGGTCTATTGATAATCTTGACTTGGTGTTACTAAATAATTTAATAATTAATAAATTGCGCTTAAGATGCCCTTGTGTGGACTAGCTTAGTTATTACTAATCATTTATAACCCTGGTTATTCTAGGTTAATTCTAGAGGTTATTTTTAAAGAGAGAAGACACTTATCCTAGAAAGATTATTATAAACAGAAGTATTAAGGAGGAAACTTGGATCTGAACATGAGATAAGTTCGAGGTTATGTTTAAATATGTATAATATTATTTTAGGTTTTAACCCTAAATAGTTTACAGTGCTATAAATAGTGTGTTGTTCTTACATATATATATCCTTATAAATGAAATATCTCTATTATAGTAGGTCTATGTGTTTTGTTTACTATGGGACCTTTACAAGTTTTTACTATGTTACAAAATTTACTTGATTTAAGCTTACTCTACATAATTATATCCCTATTATTAACATTAAATAATAGTTTGCAATACGTGTAGAAACAATCTAAAACTGACACGAAAAGAACTTTGTTTTGATTATGAAATACTTTTACATAGAATTCTAAACCAATAGATCTAACCATTAAATTTAAAAACTAATAAGCGTAGTGTTCCTAACAGCATTCAGATAAAGAGATTATAATATATTCAATCATCCTAATTACAGTTTCTGGACTATATTATAAATGAAAGTACATATTCAGAGATTAAATAGGAATTGAAACTGGATAGAATGTAGAAAGGGGACAAACACCCATGTGAGACTGTTCCACCCAACCTTCTCCCAAAGCGGCTGAAGTTACTTGCTTAAAAGCCCCGAGCCTATTCAATGAACCACTAGGATGAATATCTCTACCACACAATAGACTTCTACAACAGAGAACTCAGTAGCAGACTTAACTCAGCAAATCACTTTAGCTATCCCCTCATCAAATTTCTTGTGTGCTTAACCTTTTAGTTTGCAGTAGTCACAAGGTTCATTCTCTCAAAAATAAGAATGAGTCGTGAGCCTCCTGCTCAATTTTCTTGTTTATATAATATTTCCCAGGTCTTTGGGTAATTTTTTGGAATTGAATGAGCCACCCGCTCAGTTCTTCCTCTCAGGGAACATGACCACTTTTTTAGGGATTACGCTCCTACAAAAACTAGAAAGTGAAATGCTAGTGCTTCCACTTGTCAACCAGCCTTCTACAACTGCTCCTTCCTCCTAGTGGGTCAGTGAACACTCATTTAACAGTTTCCCCTGGATAGGTGTCTCTGTTTAATAATTATTAGAATAAATAATTCTTCAATTACGGTCATCCTTGACCCACTTGGTCATAAACTTTACAATGAATTTAACATAATGTTTTTATTGAAATAAATAGTAAATATTTGTTTTTTTAGTTCTGGGTATGTTACAAACACCCCCCTTAGGCTCAATGTCATCCTTGATGTTGCTTAAATTATTATGAGTCTTCTTAGAATAGAGCTGGATATGCCAACCGTATATCACCCTTTAATTCCCAGGTTTCTTCATATGGACTTAGGTGTTTCCACTGCACATTTACCTGTCGAATGGTATGATTTTGAAGAAACATTTCCCTCCTTTTGAGAATACAATCTAGTTCCACGGGAAAATACCCTTCTAGTTATACCTTAATCACATTCTAGTCAATCACATGGGTACCATCATGTATATACTTTTTCAAAATAGAAACATGAAAGACATTATGTATTTTAATATTAGGTGGAAAGGCTAACTGATATGCCACTGACCCTAATTTTTTCAGTATTTCAAACGGTCTGTAATACCTGGGTGCTAATTCAGCACAACTCCCTAGTTTAAAGGAGCTCTTTCTAGGTTACACCTTAACAAACACATGCTCACCTACTTAGAATTCCTTCGGAGTTCTTTTAAGGTCGGAATGACTCTTTTGTTTGTCCTGAGAAGTTTTCAAATTGATTTGTACCTGTTTCACTTTTAGTTTCAATTATTTTAACATGTCATACCCTAACATCAATCTATCTACTGGATTACTCCATGTAAGGGGAGCATTACACTTTCTCCCATATAATATTTCAAAATGACTAAGCTTTGCCGACGCTTGATAATGGATATTATAAGCGAATTCAGCCAAGTGCAAATAGTATTCCCAGTTCTTGGGATAGTCTCTAACATACATTTGTAACACGTCTTCTAGTACTTTATTAACTCGTTCTATTTTTCCATCCATTTGCGGATGATAATAAGTACTAAAATTCAATTTAATATCTGTCCCTTTGAATAAATATTTCCAAAAATTACGAGTAAATTGAGGATCTCGGTTAAAAACTATTACCTTTATAATTCAATGCCAGTGAAAGATTTCTTTCATAAAGATGTCAACAATGTTAACAGCTTTATAAGTTGTTTTAACAAGTATAAAGTGTGCTTCTTTACTTAGTTTATCCACAACTACCATTATTAAATCATTTTCTTTCTAGTTTTTAGGTAAGCCGTTTATAAAATCAAGACTGATGACCTCCCATTTCCAATTTCGTATTGGTAATGGTTGTAAGAGGCATGTTGGGTGTTGATGTCCAACTTCAACTTGTTGATATTTTATACACCTAGCTAAAAATTTAGCAACTTCATTTTTCATACGAGGCCAAAAGTACTCTTTTTTAAACATGGTTATCATTTTTTGATCCCCCAGATGCCCAAAATAAGGACTTTTGTGTATTTCATTCAAAATCAACACTTTACTTTTGCTATGTTTGGCACATAAGGTCTATTTTTATACAGTATTATACCTTTTTCATTAAAAATGTAGTCTGTAATTATATTTCAGATACATTCTGAGTTACCTTTTCTTTTAAACTCTGGTATTATGGGTCCCGCTTTATTCCTTCTTTTGATTTATCTTCTAAATCAGTTTTATAACTGCCAATGGCAACTACAAAACTTGTTACTGCATTTCTACTTTAGGCATTAACCACTTTATTTTCTTTCCCTTTAATGTGTTTGATTTCGAAATCATACTCGCTAAGGAAATCTAGCCATCTAGCTTGCCTTGCGTTTATATTTTATTGATCAAACATATATTTTAGGCTTGTGTTATCAGACATTAGCATAAATATTTGACCTATTAAGTGATGGTGCCACATTTTTAAAGCATGGATTATGGAATCCAACTCTAATTCATAGCTTGTGTAATTATTTTTGTGAGTTTTTAACTTTCTTGATTCGTACGGAATTGCATGACTGTATTGTGTCAGTACTCCACCCAAACCTCTGTTGCATTCATCAGTGCATACGAGGAAATCTTTGTTTGGATATTTTATTTTTAAAATGGGTGTAGTGTTTAATAATCCTTTTATTTTATTAAAAGTGTCTTCGCATTTATGATCCCAAACAAATTTCTTACCTTTTTTTCTATAATGAGGTTATAGGATTTGTAAGTTTTGAAAATCCTTAAATAAATTTTCTGTACTAACATGTTATTCCCATAAAGGATCGTACATTAGTTACATCGTTAGCAACATGCCAATCAATTATAGACTTTATTTTATCTGGGTCTATTGATATCCCTTCTTTGGATATTATGTGCCCTAGATATTGTATCTTATCTTTATAAAATTCATATTTGTTGAACTTAGCATATAGCTGATGTTCTCTTAACACTTGTAGTATTATTTGCAGATGTTCATCATGCTCTTCTTTTGTTTTAAAATAGATTAATATGTCTTCTATAAATATGACTACAAATTTCTCTAAGTACTTACTTAGGACATTGTTCATTAAGCACATAAAGGTTTTTGGTACATTTGTTAGCTTGGAGGACATAACCACAAATTCATAGTGCCTGTATCTTGTCATGAAGGAAATTTTAGAGATCTATTCATCCCATATCTTAAGTCGATCTTTGAGAATATCGTCACTCCATATATTTGATCAAACATATAACTAATGCGGGGAAGAGGATGCCTATTCTTAATTGTCATTTTATTAAGTTGATGGTAGTCTATACATAGACGTAAAGTACCGTCTTTTTTTTGACAAAAAGGACCGGTGCTCCCCAAGGATATACACTTGGTCTTACGTAATGGTTATCTATTAACTCTTGTAATTGTAATTTTAATTCTTTCATCTCCAATATATTCATTCGATAGGGAGATTTCGAGTTAGGTACTGCTCCTGGTACTAATTCAATTGTAAAATCTAGATCTCTTTGGGAGGTAACCCTGGAATTTATTTTGGGACTACATCTATGAAATCTTGTAGGACTGGAATATCCTCAAATCCCGGTTTATCTTATTTACCAATTTGTTCATTATTTATTATGTGTACAACAAATAATTTACAATCCTTTCTTACATCATTTTTCATCTGTAAGGCTGATATTTGTCTAACAAATATTTCCCTAGGTATTCATGTGACAGTAATTCTTTCACCTTCATTATTTAAACAAGTAAAAGTTTTCTGAAAATAGTTTAAAATTACTTGGCATTTTTCTGGCCAATCCATTCCTATTAGGACATCGCAGGATCCTAATGGTAACACATTTAACTTGACCCGAGTTTGAAATTGACTCATAAGAAAATTACAACTTTCAATATAATTTACCACCTTTCTTTTAATTCATGTAGCTAAATGGACCAGCTAGTATTTTTCAAACTTTTTTAAAGATAATATGAATTTTTACACTATGATAGGAGATCTATAACTTAATCTTGCTCCTAGATCAATCAAGATGGAAACATAATGGTTTTGTATCATACCTTGCACTTCCACCATGGAAGTCTGATGATTCGTCTATCACTTCTCCATATATGCATTTATCCTGGGCATATCATTTTCTACATCTCCAACTGTTTCCTCTTCCTATATATTTTGTATGTTGTTGAAGTTCCCCTCCCGGTTAGGGAAGTACTTGGCGTAATGGGGTCCTTGACAATCCCAACATTCCACAAGTTGTCTTTGTTCATTATTTTTAACTAAGTTGTTAGGCATATCTGCCATGCCCCAAATTTTTTATTGTGTCACAATGGCCTAATTACATTTTCCATATTCATGATAGTTTGTCAAATTGATGCTAAGGGTCAAATAATTGCCAAGGAGGAAAATTACTAGTTTCCTAGGTTGGGGGTGGAAGCTATGGGATTTGGAATAAGGGGGACAATAAATGATGTTCAGACATTAGAATGGAATAAATATTTAATAACTGAGCTTATTAAATAAATACAAGAGAAAATTTAAGTGGAAATGGAGCATGGATACACATGGAGACTATGGGGCCTGCACAAACTAGAATTTCTGTGCCACATGGCATCCTCCTCTTGCAATTTCAAATCCATGGGAAGCCTAAATGTTCTTGGATGAGTTATAATGCTAATACACTTGGCCATATGCATAATATTTTGAATTTGGAAGGAAATATAACTTACATGGGAGAGGAAGAGTCCTTTTGGAGCTAGTGAGACACTTGGACTAGATTCCCTAGCTCTATGACAATAATGAAGAAGATGCTAAGACACCTATGACACAAGTCAGATACAAATTCTTACATATGACATATCTAACATGTCAGCTTGAAATATATCATCCAATATGGCTCTCATGTTATTTGGGTAAGCTCAATGGGTTCCTACTCAAATTGGGGGAAGATGGAAGGCTAGGAAAGGGAGGACACATGGAAAATCTTGAGCCCACACCCAAATTCGAATTGGCTTGAGTTTGTGGATGGATTGGTAAATTTAGAAGGATAAGTATTTATAAAATATAGGAACAATCCAAGAGAAGGTATTTTGATCATTTGATAAATTTGCATTTATGAATTGCTAGCGCTAGTGGATGACTAATTTCTTGCCTTACCCAATTTCGAGAGTGAAAGATTCCCATACAAGTTGGTTTTTGGAGAGTCCACTCAGGTATTTCATGGATATTTAATGGAGGTTGTATTTTCAGGTGTAACCTACAGGGAAGCTTATGGTTCCTTCTAGTGAAACACTTTCTCTCAACCATTGTCCAGTTTTTATTGCATATTCTTGCTCATGGAGGGATTGCGCTTTGGGTGAGCTGTTGTAATCTTTGGGAGAGATTATCCTAATAAATTTATTAATGTAATAAGTTTAATATTATATTTTATTCATTCTCAAAAAGTCTCAGTTCGAATATCAAATGGTTGAATGTAAAAGTGATTATTAATGAGAAAACAATGACCATTTCCCCGCTATATTGATGCATGCCATTGAATTCTTAGGATTTTGAGATTCTCATGTTCCATTTATGATTTCAATAAGATAAATATTCTATTTTATTCATTCCTATAAATTATCATGTCTAAATACCAAAAGATTGTATGTAAAAGTGACTATTAATGAGCAAATAATGACCATTTCCCCACTATATTGTTGTACGCCATGGTAATGCTTATCATTTAAAATGGGATAATGTATATATGATATATTTATGATTAAAAAAATTTAATTTATGAACTTTACAATTTTAATGTTCATACCTTGAGAATTTGAAGTCATTTTACTTAGTTTAATTGCATTTAGAGAAGATTTGGAGCCATTTCTCCAAGGGTAGAATTAGTGATTTTGGAGCTGTTTGGGAGAGGTTCATAACATAATGTATAAAATTAATAATGGTGAAAATGAGAAATTACCAACTTCATTTAAATATCCACTACCTCTTTTCAGAAATTCGAGTGGTTTTGGGAGAATTTGAGAAGCCATATTCAACATTTACATAGGGGGGATTGGAACCCCAATTGGCTAGTACAGACTCCTACATTGAACCGAATATTAAAAAAGTTTTAAGACATAATTGGAGGGTCATAAATCATACTGGAACATCATATTCAAGTATTAATATCATTCATACACCTTCTCAGTAAAATTTGGAAGCATTTGGGTCAAGTTGGAGACCTAGACATCAAAACTAGTTAAAGGTCGAAATATGAGAAAAAGTGAAAAAATGGTCATTTTAATAAAATTTCCAAAAAGGTACATTACAGTGGTATCAGAGAATGATATTGGAACATGATGTGGTCTTATATTTACAATAACAAGAAGTCAGGGACCACCATTACATATTGAAACCAAAAGTGCTTTTGTTGAAGAGGAAAAAAAAGTAGGAGAAAAAGGCATTTTTTTAGGAAAATATGACTAGGGATGAAAAGGGAACCTCATATGATGGTTAGGATCATATAAAAATCACTATATCTCTATTTTTATGAAATAACCAAGAACATGACCCAACATCTTATGAAATGATTTGAATTGATGGCTAGCCAACTTAGGGGTAAGCTGGCGGAAGGGGGTAGTAGAAGTTTCCATCATGGAGACACACATAATACCATTCATTTTGAATAATTTTATGATGGTTTGAATGAATTTAGAAAAAATAATTCAAATGTTAATTCATTAAGGAATACTCAGTAATGCACAAGTATGGAGGAGACCAAGGAGCCACCAAGTTTTGTGGGTGGTGAAATAGAAAAAGAATTACATTATGAGGATTGAAAGTCACTCCCAAGTGACTCTAAAAACGATGAAGAGACATAACGTGAGTATGAATAAGTTTCTATTGAAAATATTGAATATCATTTCAAGACACATCCTACCTTTGAAATCAAACAATGATAATCTACTGATGGA
The DNA here is from genome assembly GCA_001517045.1 of Pseudotsuga menziesii. NCBI lineage: Eukaryota > Viridiplantae > Streptophyta > Pinopsida > Pinales > Pinaceae > Pseudotsuga > Pseudotsuga menziesii. The sequence goes on along the minus strand of LPNX010441285.1, from coordinate 166,011 downwards.
TGCTTGAACTATGCAAAAGTACCTAGTGATGGGTGCTCACACCTATATGTTGGTGACATAGAGACCACTTTTGAAAGTTGCTGCAATCCAAACTTCCATTAAATATGAAAATGAATACCTTGTAGTAGTTAAATAAGAAACAAGATCAACTTCCCCCTCACCACTTGAGCTTCATGAAGTTGGTCCAAGAAATAAGGAAGAAGATGAGGAGGTTAATTTGCAAGAGCCCCATTTTATTTAAGGTTTCTTAAAGATTATTGAAGAGAAGATCCAAGAGTCCCTTATCATACTCCATGACACTCAAGCATTAGTGTCAAATTCTTGTTGGAGAGGTACTTCATTAGAGGAAACATCGTTCCTTGAAGACATGGAGAATATTCAAAGAACAATGTGCCACATCAAAGGTAATTTCATGTCTTTGATTTTTGATAGAAACCCTTTGTTTTAGCTTAATGAATTGTTACATGATGCATACTTGAAGAATAATGAGGATAATCATAATATCATAATTCAAAATGAGCAAATTCTTGAAAAGTTGCAAGATACTTGTTTTTCCTCCTATGTTTCAGATTATCAAATGGTAGATTGTTCGGAGGATCCTCATGACATGGTGGATCATGAAAAATGTGGAAATTTGAATGTGATTGATGTGTTTGAATATTAACTTCAAGATATCCAAACACTTGATGTGATGGAATAGGAACTTGAATTGTCTCTTGATGAAGGTTATGCAATTTTTAAGGAAGACCATGATTCCTCTACATTGGAACCCATATATGACAAATGTTTCACACTTTTGAAGGATATGCATGATACTACCCATATGGATCCTTTCCATTATGAAAATTATGAACTTTTTTATCATTTGGGTGAGTTAGTTCATTCTCCTACATCCTACAATTCCATGTTTTGCAGCATTAGTCTCAATGAAGTATGGGTTAAAGGGTAATTTTTTATGGCGCCACATGAGGAGTATGGAACTCCTAGATTTAATTTTTATGATGGCATGGTTGGAAAAAATTATTATTCACATTTTCAGTAGCATCCTTTGGTACTTTATGATGATCCAAATCTACATGGATGCACCGATGATATGCATTTGAGTCACTTGAATACTCATGGTTTCTCTTGCTAAACACTTGGTTCATTTGATATTCGAGGAATTTCATCCAACACCGGGGTGAATAGATTTATGATTGGAGAAATTTTTTGTTTCCATCCACATAATTTCTTATATATTTATGGTTCTCTCATTCATGGATGCATGGGTGAGACTTCTTTGATTCATTTGATGTCTCATTTTTTTTCCCATTATTTGGTTCAAATTTTAGTGGAGATTCTTCATTCACTTATTGGATGAAAGAATACATGGCTGGATAATTTGATGCATATCACAACATTTTGGATAAGAATTATAGGACATGGGATCCTCACCTATTTCATTGGAGAAGATTTGATTGGTCACTTGAAGCTTATATGCACTTTCCAAATGGTGGTCTACTTACTTGGAGGTATAAGCACTTTCATGATTTTTTGATGAGGCACCTCCTTGATGTACATTTTTATTATGTTGTTATGTAATTTGATGATATATATTATGTACTCATGATTTTTGGAAGAATGCGTATATAAAATGGGATCCCAGAATTCTCTTTCCTAATGGTACGGTTTGGAGAGCACTCGTAATTGTTGGAGTGCAATACAAGCAATGGGACCTTGGGATAGTTTTTAGTCCCATTGATTTCAAATTGTTTGGGAAACAAGTAGTATGGGATATGTATTCCCCACTTAATAAAGTGATTTTAATCATATTAGTGCAGCATCAAGCATGGTGGTTCCTCTCTAAAATATTCATGGAATATCAAAGACTCAAAGTTGGGAAACTCAGTGTCAACATAAAAGTATCATACAGAAAGTAGGTTCTTCAACACCCATGTTTGAAATTGATTGAAAAGAAATATTGGAAAGGGAGGATTTTTAATTTCCCAAATTTTGAATTGGGTCACAATTTCCTAATCACATTTTTCATATTCATGATAGTTTTTCAAATTGATGCTAAGGGTCAAACAATTGCCAAGGAGGAAAATTACTAGTTTCCTAAGTTCAGGGTGGAAGATTTGGGATTTGGAATAATGGGGAAAATAAATGATGTTCATACATTATATTGAAATAAATATTTAATAATGGATATTATTAAATAAATACAATATACAATTGAAGTGGCAATGCAACATGGAGACAGATCGAGACTATGGGGCCCACACAATCTAGAATTTTTGTGCCACATGGCATCCTCCTCTTGCAATTTCGAATCCATGGGAAGCCTAAATGTTATTGGATGAGTTATAAGGATAATACAATTGGCCATATGCATCATAGGTATAATTTGTAAGGAAATGTAACTTACATGGGAGAGGAAGAGTCATTTTGGAGCTAGTGAGACACTTGGACTAGATTCCCTAGCTCTATGACAACAATGATGAAGATGCTATCAAAAATATAATAGAAATAAGATATTAAATATTAAATATGACATATATGACATGTCAGGTTGAAATATATCATCCAATATGGTGCTCATTCGAGTTGGGGAATCTCAATGGGTTTCTACTCAGATTGGGGGAAGATAGAAGGCCACGAAAGGGAGGACACAAGGAAAATATTGAGCCCACACCCAAATTTGAATTGGATTTATTTTGTGTATGGATTGGAAACCTTAGAATTATAAGGATTTTGATGAAATACATTAATAAACCAGGGGAAGGGATTTTTATCATTTGAGAAATTTGCATTTGTGAATTGAGAGAGCTAGTGGATTACTAGTTTCTTGCCTTAGTCAATTTCGACAGTGAAAGATTCCCATCCAAGTTGGTGTTTTGAGAGGTCACTCAGGTATTTCATGGATATTTAATGGATTTTGTATTTTCAGGTGTAAGCTACAGGGTAGCTCATACTTCCTTCTATTGCAACACTTTCTCTCAACCATTTCCAGTTTTTATTGCATATTCTTGCTCATGGAGGGATTGCGCTTTGGGTGAGATATTGTACTCCTTAGGAGAGATTATATTGATAAATTTCTGATAATAATAAGTTTAATATTCTATTTTATTAATTCTTATATATTATCAGGTCTAAATATCAAATGGTTGAATGTAAAAGTGATTATTAATGACCAAATAATGACCATTTCCCCACTATATTGATGTATGCCATTGAATGCAGAGTATTTCGAACTTATAATGGTCCATTTATGATTTTAAGAATATTAATATTCCATGTTATTCAGTCTCAGAAAGTCTCAGGTCAGAAAGGGTTGTATGTAAAAGTTAATATTAATGAGCAAATAATGACCATTTCTCCACTATATTGATGTATGCCATAGTAATGCTGATAATTTCGAATGGGAGAATGTATATATGATATATTTATGATGAATTAACTGTAATTTATGAATATTTCAATTTTCATATTCATCACTTCAAAATTTGAAGTCATTTTACTCAGTTTAATTGCATTTGGAGAAGATTTGGTGCCATTTCCCCAAGGGTCGAATTAGTGATTTTGTAGCTATTTGGGAGAGGGTAATAACATCCTGCATAAACTAAATAATTATGAATATGAGACCTTAACAATGTTCCTTAAAAATTTCTGTAACTCTATTTATAAATTCAAGTGGTTTTGTGAGCATTTGAGAAGCCATTTTCAACATTTACCTAGGGGGAATTTGAACCCCAGTTGGATAGTCAAGACTCCTACTTTGACCAAAATATTAAACAATTTTGAAGAATTAATTGGAGGGAAATAAATCATTCCTGAAAAATCATATTCAAGTATTAATATAATTTATACACCTTCTCATAATATTTGGGAGCATTTGGGTCAATTTGGAGACCTAGATATCAAAACTAGTCAAAGGTTGAAATAGGAGAAAAGTGAAAAATTGGTCATTTTAATAAAATTTCCAAAAAGGGACATTAAAATATCCATGCCTTTTGGTGCTACAGTATTCTGGGGTACTTAATTCTTAAAATCAGTTTTCTGATAGTTATTCTTTGAGAAATTCTAAGATTTACTCCCAAAACTCTTATTCGACTTTAACCCACTTCTCTTCTGGTCAAAATGACTTGTATTTTTAGTCTTCCAGTTAGGTAAAATTTCCATTTTATAAATATATTCATAACAGAAATAATCCTTTCTCATATATTCCTCCAAAGTTTTCAGATTATCAAACTCAATCCTATCTTTGAGGCTGGTAGGAAAACAACTTAAAAGTTGTTGTATTTTAGGCTTTTTCATCTATTACGTAAGGTACATATCTTAACAGACTTAGAAATTTGCTTCTTAACTCCTTCATTGACATTGAACCTAATTTTAGTTCATAGAATTCTTTAGCTCTATCCTCGTAGTATTGTTCAAATAAAAATATTCTTTTAAAGTACTTTTTAAAAACTCTCAAGGTTAAGAACTTATCCTTAAGATTTTTGACCCTTTTTATATCTTGCCACCAAATATCGGATTTTTCGGTCAAATTTTAAATGGCCATCCTGGAATTTAGTCTGTCAAAATAGTTGTAAATCTAAATTATTTCTTCATTCCTGAAAGCCAAGCTTCTGCTTCTTCACCTTTCTCTACTTCCCTGTTAAACATGGGAGGCTTTATTTTTTTTAATTCCCCAGAAATATCTTTGTAGGGTTTATACTTCCTTATAATAAGTTTATGGTTACTTTCGCTACTACCACTTATGTATTTATACCTTCCCTTACATGACCTTTCATTAACCTATGATGAATATTCACTATCAGAATATTTTTCTTTCTTTAATTTATGTTTGTAAGACGTTGTTTCATAATCAATTTCATAAACATTTCGCTTATCTTTTCCTCCGTTATGCAGATTGTCTAGTAGCATTTGATTTATTTCAAGAATTCTTTCATTGTCTATTTTTATAGTTTGTAGTTCCTCTTTTAACTCCTTAACTGTCTGTAGTAACTCTGGATTGTTCATATCTAGATAAACATTGTCACGATTGTTGTGTTGAGAACCATTTTCAGCAGATTCTTTAGCACCTTCCATTTTCCTGCAAAACATATTTTATATTTCTGTACATAAATAAATGCAAATAAAATTAGTATATTGTTTTTCTTACTTATGTGTGAGTGAGCCAATTAGGCCTAGTGTTTGGAAACTCACTCTCATACCACATGTAACATCCCTAAATTTGATAAATATTTTTTTTTTATTACAGCATGTAACTCATGATTCGTTGGGAATAAATCAAAGAGATGTTATACTTCGTAAATCATTTGTCATAATGATTTAACAATAAATGCTAGTTTTGTGTGTCTATAATATTTTTATCATTAGTATTCTTTATCAGTGTACTATGTCCAAAATATGTCATGCCTTCAAGTTTAAATTTCTTTGTGACAATAACTGTCTTGAAGATTGTTTGACGTTTTTCTTTAGTTTTGGTTTTACTTTTGAGCTATAAAAGGTATTGATCATGGTATTACTTAGTATTTATTACTAATTCATGAGTTTTTTTTTCCATTGATGCAGGTAGATGTGGTTGTCCTATAAAAGAACCAAATACTAAGGCATAAAAATACCGGTGACAAAGAACGTGGTCCCATTGATTTTGGGGAAAACAACATAAACTTTACTTAGTTTTGATGTTTATATAACATACTATTTTGTATATAATCTTTTAAAATAGTGAAGCTTGAACTCAGCACATCATATGTTATAGATTATACTATAAAATTTGCTTGGATAGTGGAAATGATAACCCTAACCCGTTAACTTATGTTATAAGCTTAAAGTGGGAAACACTATGCTTAAACTTTGGGTCTTTACTACACCAGATATGACTAAAGGTAAAGATCTTGAGACCATATCCATGAATTCAATATGCAAAGTACAAGAATTGATGGCATCCACATGTAGGCCATGTGTTCGTAATAACGTCTCCAGCCGTCGAGTAAAGGACATGAGGTCAAACCTAGTTTTTTAATGCGTTTTGGTGGTTGTGTAAATTTTTTTGATCGAGTTTTGTTTGAAGTTAGTTGCACCTTATTTTTTTTCACTCGGCTTCTTAGTTTTCGACCATGTTAGTCCACTTTCTGTAAACAGAGAAGGGGGTGCCATTAATGTTGGCCCCTAACTTCATTTGAACCTATCTTAGTTTTCCCATAATTCTTGATTAGAGAAAATTTCAGTTTAAAATGGGTCTTCCAAAAATAATACAAATTCCATGTCATCATGTATTAGCCAATAAAAATGCCTTAAAATTCAAAAAGGGAGAACCTCTTAAACAATTTTTTAATATAAATTTCAGGATAGGTATCATAAAAAAATTTACTTTTTTTTGTTCGTATTTTCGACATATCTCCCTGTGTTTTTACTCAAATTTCGATTGGAAGAGCTTGTTGGATGTGGAATTAAATTATACATCCAACGAGTACCCACTCAGCATAATTTTGAGAGGCCCCTCTACCCCAAAAATTAGAAATACCTGAAAAACATGATGATGATATCATCATCACATTTTTTCAAGTATTTCCTGTTTTTGGGGCAACCATTAGAGGAAATTTCAACTCAAAATGGGCCTTTTAACTTTTATTCAAATTCCATGTCATCATGTATTAGCCAAAGAAATTGGTTTAAATTTGAAATACCGTATAGGTCTTAAACACTTTTTTAATATAAATTTGGGGATAGGTATAATAAAAAAACTGATTTTTTTGTTTGTATTTTTGACATATCTCCTCGTGTTTTTACTCAAATTTCGATCGGGAGAGCTCGTTGGATGCGGAACTAAATTTTTCATTCAACGAGTACCCTCTCGACATACTTTTGATGGACCTTTCTACCCCAAAAACAAGAAATAACTGAAAAAATGGAATGATGACATCATCATTCCATTTTTTCAGGTATTTTTTGTTTTTGGGGTAGCGAGGTCTGTCAAAAGTATGCCGAGTAGGCATTTGTTGGATGGGGAATTAAATTCCGCATCCAACGAGCTCTCCCAATAAAAATTTGAGTAAAAACACGGGGAGATATGTCAAAAATACAAACAAAAAAGTAGTTTTTTTCTTTTCTTCCTCCAAAATTAATAAATATTATTTTATTAGTTCATTTTAGGAGGCCCATTTTGAGTTGAAATTTCCTCTAATGGGGGCCCATCAAAAGTATGCCGAGTGGGTACTCGTTGGATGCATAATTTTATTCTGCATCCAACGAGCTCTCTTGATCGAAATTTGAGTAAAAACACAGGGAGATATGTCGAAAATACGAACAAAAAAAGTAGTTATTTCTTTTCTTCCTCAAAAATTAATAAATATTATTTTATTATTTAACTATTATTTTATTAATTTTCCTTAGCAGGCCCGTTTTGAGTTGAAATTTTCTCTAATGGTGGAGTTCGTGAGATTTGTTCGGTGGCGAAAAGGGTATCTCTAGGGGGAGATATATTGCCGAGAATGTAAAATACTTTAGTAGCTCTTCGAGTAGTGATTATTTACATAGAATAATTATAAAGAAAAATTAGTGTTTAACTTTTGTTAATTATGTGTGTGTAGAACCAGTCTCTACGACGAGGGTGTATATTGCTCAGTGGCCAAGGAGCCCCTTTTAACTGGTAATACCAATTTCTTTACCTTGCATACCTCTCTGGAACCAAACTGGGTTTTATGGTGTGTTATCATGGTGTTTGGGTTCTTCCACTCTGCACTAGTTTGTCGATATGGAAGTGATGTATTTTATTTGGTATATTATACTTTGATGTTATAAGGGTGTTATTTATCACTCGTGGAGTCATAAATGACTATGGAACTTTGTATATTCTTTGGGTTATAAACTTTTTTTAACATTGTAAGAACCCCTGAGGGTTTTTATACTACAACTCTGTTTATTTCTAAAGTTAAGTGACTATGTATTTCTCCACAATGTGAATAAATCACTGCCTATGGAGTCTTATGACTAAGCCACTTTATATGTTGTTAAAATTACCTCTATTTTGATTTTAGAAATTTTAGCTATATAGTACATATCTTCAGCTTATCTAACCCTATGAGGGTTTCGTGGTTTTAGTTTATTTACAGTTTTCCATAATGCGACCATGAGCCTTTACTCTATCAAATTTTTTTTTGGACTTAGAAAGCCACTCTAATCACATTTGTGTTTATTAAATAGATAATGTAATGGTTACATTGATGTAAAGAATACTCATGGCTATCTGTGAGCAATACCCTTTTACTTTGAGTATTTAACTTGTTTAAATAGGCCATTAGATTGTAGGTACGGTTCCGTTACTCTTGAAAAGAATTCAAACTATGTTTAGTTAACCATATTGTCTTGAGATTAAAATAAGCCCTAAGGTTGTCTGTAACTTCCTTCTGCAAGCATCTACGAGATGTAGAATAGTTGTGATGCTCCCCAAGCTGAAAGGTCATTGGTTCTAATCTTGTCGGATACCAAAAAATCCAACCATGTTAAGGGTTGTTGCGGTCTAGGATGGGTGCGATCCCTGGGTGATTTTGACGGCTTAGATGCCCATTGTTCATGGTTACTTATCCAATGGAAACCCTTCTAGTCAGGGGGGTTCTACCACTTTGTCAACAACAAAAAAAATTCCTTCTGCAAGCAAAATCTTGCAGAAACAACACCAACCTGACCTCAATCCTGGAACCAATTCTACGGTCTGTCGATAATTTTAACTTGGTGTTACTAAAAAATTTAATCATTAATAAACTGGGCTTAAGGTTCCCTTATGTGAACTATCTTAGTTATTACTGAACATTTAGAACCCTGGTTATCCTAGATTAATTCTAGAGTTTGTTTTTAAAGAGAAAGGACACTTATCCTAGAAATATTATTGTAAATAGAAGTATTAAGGAGGAAAATTGGATTTGAACATTCGATAAGTTCTAGGTTATGTTTAAATCTGTATAATCTTATTTTAGGTTTTAACCCTAAATAGTTTACAGTGCTATAAACAGGGTTCTGTTCTTAAGTATATATATATATATATATCCTTATAAATGAAATATCTTTGTTATAGTAGTTCTTTGTGTTTTGTTTACTATTGGACCTATACAAGTCCTTACTATGTTACAAAATTTACTTGATTTAAGCTTAGTCTACATAATTATATCCTTATTATTAACATTTTAATAGTTTGCAATACATGTAGAAACAATCTAAAACTAATACAAAAAGAACATTGTTTTGACTATGAAATATTTTTACAGAGAATACTAAACCAATAGATCTATCCATTAGATTTAAAAACAAATAAGCTTAGTGTTCCTAACAACATTCACATAAAGAGATTATAATATATTCAATCCTCCTAATTACAGATTCAGAAATTAAATAGCAATTGAACCTAGATAGAATGCAGAAAGGGGACAAACACCCACGGGAGTTTGTTTCACCCAACATTCTCCTGAAGTAGCCAAAGTTACTTGTTAGGATCCTTGAGCCTATTCATCAGACCACTAGGATGAATATCTCTGCCACACAACAGACTTCTGCAACAAAGCAATCGGTAGCAGAATTAACTCAGAAAACCAATTTATCTAGCCCCTCATCAAATTCCTTGTGTGGCTAACCTTTCAGTTTGCAGTAGTCACAATGTTCATTCTCTCAGAAATCAGAATAAGTGGTGAGCCTTTTTCTCAATTTGATGGTTTATATAAGATTTCCTAGGTCTTTGGGTTAGTTTTTGGAATTAAATGAGCCACCGGATCAGTTCCTCTTATGAGGCAACATGACCACTTTTTTAGGGATTATGCTCCTGCAATAGCTAGAAAGTGAAATGCTAGTGCTGCCACTTGTCAACCAGCCTTTCATAGTTGTTCCTTCCTCCTACTCGGTCAGTGAACACTCATTTAATAGTCTTCCCTGGATAGGTGTCTCCTTTTATTAATTATTAAAATAAATAGTTCTTCAATTATAGTCAACCTTGACCCACCTAGTCATTAAATTTACAATAATTTTAACATAATTTTTTTACTGAAATAAATAATAAATCTTTTTTTTTCCAGATCTCAGTATGTTACACAATGAGTGATGTTTTGGCCTATCTCAAAGAAGTCAAAGAGGAATTCAACCATTTTATAGAGAAATATGACGAGTTTCTCATGATGTTCAAATCATTTCATGCCAAATTGTCTGTACTTCTATTTATAAAAATTGTTATCATCAATCAATATTTTCGCTTTTTCTTTTCTCAATTCACTCTCATAAACTGTTATCATCAATCAATACTTTTAGTTTTTTCATTTCTCAATTAACCCTTATATTGTGTCTATTCTTCTGATAGGATTGATACATTTGATGTTATACTTTGAACAAAGAGCTTATTTAAGGGCCATTAGTTTCTCATTTAGGGTTTGAATACTTTTCTGCCTAAGGGTTATGAAATGTTCATTTATTATTTTCACAATACTACTAGATCGAATTGAACGGTTTGCTATCATTTTCTATTTTGACAATATTGTTGTTATTTGTTATTTTGATGATACTCTTCGATAAGACCGTCCCAATATTTTGATTCATAACACTATGTGATGGATTAGATTAGTCATAGTTGTGTTATTGGTTTTCATATGAGTTGTGTGGTTGGTTTAATATTTTAGGTGATTCATTGAATTTAAACTTTATTGAAGTTTAGTATATCTATATGAATTTCAACCAATATAGTGTTGGTTTTTCAATTATTTTTATTAACACTTTGTCATGGATTCATTACCTTATCATCACTCATGTTTATGGAATATTAGGTGGACCATGCCATATGCAATGCAAATTTCAAAAAGTGGTTTCTATTCCAAATTCCAAATTTACAAATTCTATATGATGGAAAATTCATCTCATAGGAACATCCTTAAGCATATATTAAAAAACAACCATAGCCCTTAAGGTGTAGTTTTGATTGGAGTATCCTATCTGCTGAAAAGGTACAAATTTATATTTTGGATAGTTTTCATAATGCAAGAAGTTTAGTTCCTCAAGATTTGGTTTATTGAAACCTTATTGAGTCTACACTTTCTAATGGTTCTTTTGATATTCCTATTGTCCCTATACAACCCCATTTCACTTTGGGTCCTTAAGGAGGAGGAAATATTCTCTGCATCAACCTTGTAATGGATTAGAAAGGAAAAAAATGAGGAATTATTTGGTATATCTCAAAGAAGTCAAAGAGGAATTCAACCATTTTCTAGACAAATATGACCACTTTCTCATGATCCTAAAATCTTTTCATGCCAAAAGGTTTGTACTTATTTTTATAAGAAATGTTATCAACAATTTTGATGGTTAATATTGATATTTAAAGTTTATTGAAGTTTAGTATATTTATATGAATTTAAACCATTAGAGTGTTTATTTTTCAATTATTTTTATGAACACTAATTCAGGGCTTCATTACCTTATCATCACTCATTTTTATGGAATATTCTGGGGGCCATGCCATATGCGATGCAACTTTTAGAAAGTGGTTGGAGAACTTTAAAGTGTGCCAAATTCCAAATATACAATTTCTACATCATGGAAAATTCATTTAAGAGGCACATCCTTAAGAATAGATTAAAAAACAGCCATACCCATCAAGGTGTAATTTTGATTGGAGAAGCCTATCTGCTATCAAGGTAAAAATTTATACTTTGGATAGTTGTCATAATGAAAAATTTATACTTTGGATGGTTTTCATAATGAAAGAATTTTAGTTCCTGAGGATTTGGTCTATTGAAACCTTATTGAGTCTACACTTTCTAATGGTTCTTTTGATAGTCCTATTGTCCCTATACAACCCCATTGCACTTTGGGTCCTTATGGAGGAAGAATACTCATTAGTTTATTTGCATATTGATAATGATAATACTATTTGAGATTGTTAGAACATTATGTCTTTAACTACTTTGTTAGTTGTCAATTACAAATGACAATAAGAAAATTAGGTTTGTCATGTAAATATATTTTGTTTTTACAATTTAGTATATGATTGTGGATTATGGATTTGTTTTGAGAATAATTGGAAGCAATGTGTGTCTGAGATACTCTAACATTAATTTGTACATTAAGTAATCTGATTTTATTGTTGACAAATATTGCATTATTTTTCCTAACTTCCATATTGGACAAATACGTTGTTTAACTTTCATCTTGTCCTTTTTGAATTGAGCCATAGAATGCACTATATCGACTCCTTAAATTCATTTACAAAATTTCAGTACATGCAAATATGGGATTGATAAGCATAAACCTCATCATATATTATATCGACCTATTGACATAAACTTGTGGCTTAAACGTATTCATATAGGATGAACTTGATTGATGTAGTTTCCCAATTTACAAATGTTCATTGCTAGTCTAGTGGAAGCTACTCTAACCAATCAGAAGGACTGATTGTCTAACTGAGTGTTATATCACGATGTATCAAAACAAAAATATCTGTACTTAGAAAAATACATCAAAATCATCTTTACCTTCGCATAAGAATCAAAGATTACAATCTTCCATCCCCTTTTCAAGAAATCAAGGCTACAAAGTCAGTCAGAGATGTATCAAACTTTATATAATTTTTAAAGATATATTTGATTCCAATATGAATTGCAAATCAACCATGATGTTATGCCAAAACAATCATTATACTTCTCATCCTTTCACTTGTATTTGTGAATGCCCGAATAATACCACCTTGTAGCCAACTGAGAAGCCATGTTTGAATCTGTTGACGATTAGTTCAATCAACAATGGATTTAATAGAGTAACGCTTTCATCATCATAATGTTTTTTATCATTAAGTTTTAAGAGATGATTTTGAGACTTTCCGCCATACTAAGAAAAAATGATAGTGAAATTACTATCATTTTTTATTTAGGAAATATTGTTTTATAGGGTCGTTTCAATGTTCTCATCTATAAAACTAACATGTCGAACACTGAGATGGAATATTGTTGTATAGTGTAATATCTTGATTTTTTACCTTAACTATATTGGGCATGAGTCCCATTGCATCTGATTTACTTTGATGTTTATGTTTGTATATCATGTGTATGCCCCACTGCAGATGAGTTTTGTTGATTAGTTATATATATTGGGCATAAGCCAATGCACATGTTTTATTATCTTGTATATGATTATATATGTTGGGAATGGAACTTGATGGACAAGGACTATTGTCGTGGTACGATGTACTGGATGTATTATTATGTCATTAGCCTTAATACATATACTGAGATGATTATTGTCATGAAATGTACAGAAGAATGAATGCATGATTGAGTACTATAATGTGTTGGGTATAAGACATGAAGCAGACGAGTGAGGGGATTTTGCGTTGAGCTTAAGCTATGGAACACATGAGTTATGAGATTTTGTGTTGAGCATAAGCTCTGGAACACATGAGTTATGATATTTTGTGTTGAGCATAAGCTCAAGAGCACATGAGTTATAAGATTGGAAATGCTTTGCATAAGCCCTAGAGCATTCCAAATTGATGTTGAGCATATTCTATGGAGCATTAGATCCTTGTCCATTGTATCCCTAGGTGTATTATACAAGACATCCTAGCATTAGTGTTGAGAGAGAGAGGCTATGGAATTGCACTAAGTGTAAATCCCAATTAATAGTGTTGAGCTTGGGCTCTTAATAACACTAGGATTTATTGAAATTAAGTGTGTTGAGTGAGAACAAATCTAAATAGCACATACCCTTACCATACTTATTTTGAGTTGAGTAAATGAAATTTCAAATCTACTTCTCATCAGGGACTTGAAGAACTAGCGCGATACATGAGCTTATCCAACATGCAAGGAGGATATAGAGATTCCTAACTTAGTTGACAAACCCTAGCTGAGGCCTTGATAAAAGAAATAGTGTAAGCTAAGGGAAGCTTCAAATAAATAAGACTATGTTATATGATGCATAAATAAATATTAAATATAATATTTAAAGTTTTTTTATATTATGAATGAAAGAATAATTATATATATATAAGGAAATAAATATAACTAAAATAATAAATAAAGAGTCTATGTATTTATTATTAAATAAAATGATTAAGTAAATTTTTATTCTAGAGTTCAATTAGGAACTAGTAAGAAGTTCCTAAGATTAACAAAATAAATATTAAATCCATATAAATTAATTAAATATTATTTGCATCTTGGAGCCACCTCAGGGGGATATGGATTAGAACCAAGAACAGTTCTGGGTCATGCTTGGGAGTAACGTGGTAGTCAAGGATAATTTTAGGGGTGAAATTTATCCCATGGGCTATTTTAAGGGGTTTTTCTCCCAAAAACTATTCGCCATTTTGCATTTTTTGAAGCCCTGTTTCACCCAATTTCGATGGCTAAAAATTTTTCACCCTAAAAATTGCCAAATTATTATTATATAAACGATATAAAATCGTTGGAAATTAAAATATTTTTTGAAAAATATCGCCAAACATTTTATAGTTGGCGTTTTAAGAATTGGTAAGATTTGCCAACATTTATACACTTTTAAATCAGTATGGTACCTTAAAATCATCCCTGGTGGTAGTTCCAAAGTTATCTGGTTATCAAATTTAAGGTCAGAAATAGATAGGGTTTTACAAATTCTGTGTGTTTAAGTGTGGAGGGTTCTTAGTCATAAACAAGATGAACGGTTGCAAGTATGAGGTTTCTACATTTTTTGAAGTCCTGTTTCACCCAATTTTGATGGGTAAAATTTTTTCACCCTAAAAATCGCTAAATTATTATTATATAAACAATATAAAATCGCTGGAAATTAAAATATTTTTTGAAAAATATCGCCAAACATTTTATAGTTGGCGTTTTAAGAATTGGTAAGATTCGCCAACATTTATACCCTTTTAAATCAGTATGGTACCTTAAAATCATCCCTAGTGATAGTTCCAAAGTTATCTGGTTATCAAATTTAAGGTCAGAAATAGCTAGGGTTTTACAAATTCTGTGTGTTTAAGTGTGGAGGGTTCTTAGTCATAAACAAGATGAACGGTTGCAAGTATGAGGTTTCTACATTTTTCAAGTTATATTAATTATATTTATAAGTTGTACTTATAGTTCTTATGTTATGTATTAAAGATATGCAATTTTACTTTCCAGTTTGAATACATGCTTCACGTTATTTCATTTGTTTAATTTGAAACTCATCCTTTAAGTTCTTAGATAGATTCTAGGGTTATTCTATAATAATTATGTTTAACTAGTTTCATAGGTTTATGTTAAATTTTTCAGTCTAGATTCAAACCCTAGCTTCTAGATAAATTTAACTAAACCATATTTAAACAGTACTAAATAATTAAACCAAAAAAATTAAATAAACTCTGCTCAAATAATAAAACAAATATCAAACAACAATAGCTAAATAAACCTAATGTTAAATAAAATCAGTTAATTCTTTAATCCAAACATTAAAACATATTCATAAACATTAAACTAGGGATTGAATCCCTTTAAACAAACTCAAAAACATAAGCTAATGCAACACTGACATATTACATTTTCTAGCAAATGCAAACTTGGAATACATATAAGATATTTACATATAAACAATAACAAATTACCTAGAACAAATCTCATGTGATCAAGTTAAGAGTGTTAAACAAATTATTAATAATGTTTAACAACTCTTAACAAGTATCTACATTAATAAACATCCAACCCCATCCAACGATCGACCCAGGATTGAATAGTATAAAGCCCTGAATGGGATCGAAACTAGTTATACAATTAAACCCCTAGGAAAACAATACAATAGTATCAAATTCTTAAAAAAATACCATAAGCTTGTACACACATGAATTGAAAATACAAACCCTAAAAATTCACAGGATGTGCTATTAAAGCAAAGCTTGGGCCACACCATTACGACCGCATTTAAAACAACCAATGCATCACATCAAACATTCAAACAAAGATAAGGTTTCCCTACAACAATAAGAATTCAAGAATTTAAAACCTTACAATGAAATAAATAAATCGATAGA
The DNA here is from genome assembly GCA_001517045.1 of Pseudotsuga menziesii. Taxonomy (NCBI): domain Eukaryota; kingdom Viridiplantae; phylum Streptophyta; class Pinopsida; order Pinales; family Pinaceae; genus Pseudotsuga; species Pseudotsuga menziesii. The sequence goes on along the minus strand of LPNX010441285.1, from coordinate 150,005 downwards.
GTAAAACCATTTAAAAAATATGACGAATTTCCATAAACCACAGTGGGGTTTTAACACCTGAACTACATTTCACTGTCAAAAGTATCGAAATAATGGTATCATGGTGCCATTGCAAAGCAATGGCACTGATAATTTAAAAAACTCATCCATTAAAAATCATAGAGCTCGTAGCATACCAAAACACAGAGAGGAATCATTTTAAACTAAATTACCATCGCTTTTATCCATTACAATGTCATAAGAGTTTACACAGTCTCCTCTTGGAACAAAATGCCTGAATGGGTTGGGAATCCCCAAACCCAAACATATAGGCTATTAAAACCAAAAAATTACTATCATCATTCCTCCAAACCCACACGAAACCCAACACGGTGGTCGGTTACACTTCGAAACATAGAAACTGTGTAACAATATAAATGACCAAGCAATTGGGTAAATTCCTCTTCCACATGGTATTACCCGTATTTCCATAAGTTGACCAAGTCCTTACTAAAGCATTGTAGAGAAGTTGCATTGATCCCAAAACCTACAAAATAAAACTAGCGAACCATCGAAAGTATGCAATACGTATCAAAACCCAATGATATTATAAATAACATAAACTGCATTAGAATTATTTCATACCTTTTAGAGGTTTTGCACCAGCACGGTAAACCCAACACAGTCTACGCAGCTCCAACACTGGAGCAACACCTCCATCAAACACCAAACGAAAAACACATTGAAAATGACAGGCGAAATACCCTAGCACAAGGGTTAAGGCTTGATCCTTCCCATCACATGGGATCATTAAAGGCACCAACCTGGCCTCCACCTAGTATCAAATAAAACCACCCTATCTATAGTTTCCAAATTCATATATCTTCCCATCAAACTATACACCCCCTACACCATAGTTTCAAAACATACATTTTTATATTGAGGCTCAAATCCCTTCCTCATATAGTTGAGCTCAAGATGTGAGCATAGACTTTCATTACATTGACAAAGGCCTTATCACAAAGGACTAGTGAGTTGTAGGTGCTAGGTCCTTCATTCACCATGTTTATGAGCATAGGTTTATAGGTGATTCGCCTGCAGTAAGATAGGTACACAATGCATTAGTTCACAAAGAACTAATTAATCCCAGTATTGTAGGATTCCTTACCTTTCTCATTGANTTTATGAGCATAGGTTTATAGGTGATTCGCCTGCAGTAAGATAGGTACACAATGCATTAGTTCACAAAGAACTAATTAATCCCAGTATTGTAGGATTCCTTCCCTTTCTCATTGAGTTGTTAGGGAAAAATACCGCCATTCCTCCCCTTTACATACAAAGGTAAGTCAGCCTCTTTATTTAAACAAATATGAACTAGATAACGTCACATGAAAGAAAAACATGAACAAAATAACATCAGTAGCATCAGTAAACTAGATAAATATGTACATAAATACAAGAACATCATAATATAGGATAATGACATGTAAATATCATCGTCATACAAAAATCATAAACCAGGAAAAAAACAACAGACTTAGGCTTAATCTTTATTAAGTTTTAATTTCGCAGTAAAAAGAAGATGTCCTTAATATCTTATCAGTATTATTAGCCTACAAATTTATTTATTTATTTATGGATTTTAGGGACATTACAAGTGGTATAAGATCCCAGATTCAAACAACAAGAGACCTAATGGGTGCTACTGAACATCCATTGCAAAAATAAACATTTCAAAAATGTATTCTAAATTTTGTGGACTAACCGTTAAAATTATTTGTTACTAAATGATTTAATTACAGGATTGAGGAATAGTCCAGATCATGATTACAGAAGAGGACAATAGCTGGCAAGGAAATATGAATTCCCCAACATGGGAAGAAGAACTAGTGGTGTAATTAATGTTCAATCTAATAAAAACTATACAGAGCCTACAAGCATACTTACAAAGCTTCAAAGAAAATAACATGAATGACAAAAAAGAGCAGAAAGAAACCAATGAAGCTTTACTTTGTAACATGATGGAAGTAAAACCTCATGGACAACATACTCATTCAACCAATAAATCCAAGGAATATTAACATCGTAAAGGGACCAATAGTCCAAAGTAAGAGGGAAGAGAAGAACACACAACTGAGATTCTAGAAATATATTATCACATCCTTTCTAGTGATAATTTTATTTCTTCTTGTAGAAAGAGGTAGTAAAATGATGACAACCTCCAAGGAAAATTTTGAAAGATAAAAGCCCCAATATATGAAAGAGAGATGAATACTGGGGAGAAGGATGAAGAATGGATCCTAGGTATGAGAAATTAATTTTGAGTAGACAACTACTCTAGTGATATGAAATCCTAGTTGACCATTTATAATTTAAATGGAAAATAATCTAGATGGTGGGGAGACCTAAAGAATATGAAAAAACATGAAGTAAAAGAAACCATATGGATTAATTTTCATAGAATATTTCAGGAGAAATGCATGTCTGAGAGATTCTTTGACAGAAAAGTGAAATAATTTCATGATTTAAGGATGGGATCCATGACCATGGAGGCCTTTCTCAACAAATACTTGGATCTATTACATTATGTTCCTTACATAAAGGAAGAAAAGGTGAAGATACAACAATTTTCGGGATGTGTTCCTCCCAATTTTCGAGAGAGACTTGAGTTTGAAATTCCCAAATATTTGGGTACTACCTTACACAAAGCTACGCTTTTATATAAGCATGGACAACTAAGGCACAAAAACATAAATAGAATTTGAGACAGGTCTAGGGCCTTCTCGGATAACTGAAAACCTAGTTTTAAACCACCACCTTACATAAATCAGAAAAACAATTTTTTGGCTAACCGAAACTTCAATAAGATAGATGGAAAGACAAAATGTTCCTACACCAAATACCAACAAACCAGCAGTAAACATAGGAGCCAAGGCTGCCCCACTGTATGCTAACTGTTGGAAATTCCAAGGACACCATTATGCGAGAGATTTTCCAAACAAGACTAATGGATTCTTACACAATCTATAGGAATACGCAACAATAGAGGAAATGTCTAGGACACTAAGGATATATGCATCACTTGATGGGAAATAAGCAAATCATCAAGCCACAATTGTTGGAATAGAAAGTAAGGCTTTAAACACTTCTATTTCGCTTTTGATTGATCCTGGTGCTTTCCAAAGCTATGTATCACCCAAGGTTGTCTAAATGTGTAAACTAAAAAAAGTAAAACATGAGAAACCATGGCTAGTACAATTAGCCACTAGTACAAAAATAAAGGTTTCAGAACTAGTGAGACACTCTGAAGTAGACATGAATAGTTTTCCAGCTAAGGTAGATTTAAATATCTTATCCTTAGGATCACACGACGTACTCATCGGCATGGACTGGTTGGAACAACACCATGTCATGCTCGATTTTCTAAACAAGTAAATCTTGTGCACAAATAACCAAGGGAATCAAACAAAGATTCAAGGCATACCGAAGAAGGTTTTCGTTAGACATATATCCTCCTTACAAGAAAATAAGTGTAATAGGAAGGGATGCAAACATTTTGCAGTAAACATCCAAGATGTAGAAGCTGAGATAGAACAACAAATCAAGCACTTTTCGGTTGTCGTGGAAACTAAGGATGTATTTTCCAAGGAAATATTGGGATTACCACCAAAACGAGACTTACATTTTTCTATGGAACTCACCCCAGGGTCAGTACCGGCTTTGAAAGCCCCATACTCAATGAGCGCACCAGAATTGGTAGAGCTCAAGGTATAGTTTCCGGTGTTTATTGAGAAGGGTTATATATGACCTAGTGTGTCCCCATTGGGAGCACCTATACTTTTCATGAAGAAGAAGGATGATATGATGTGAATGTGAATCGATTACCAACAACTTAACAAGATGACCATCAAGAACCATTACCCACTCCCTAGGATCAATGACTTTTTTGATCGATTCAGAGGAGGAAAGATCTTTTCAAAGATCAACCTGCAATATGGATCCATGATTAAAATATACATAAAATGGCCTTTCGAACTCGATACAAAAATTATGTGTTTGTAGTATTTCCTTTTGGGATAACCAATGAACTCACAAATTTTATGTGCATGATGAACAATATCTTCAGTAAATTCCTAGATAAGTTTGTATTGGTGTTTATAGATTCAATACTAGTTTACTTGAAGAGTAAAGAAGAACATGAGGAGCATCTCTTAATAGTACTACAATTGTTAATTGAACACCATCTTTACGCTAAGTTTATCAAATGTGGTTTTTACAAACCACATATACAATACCTAGGTCACATCATTTCCAAGAAAGGGATAGTCCTTGACCCAGAAAATATTAAATCCATAAACGATTGGCCTACCCCTACCCATGTCACAAACATTAGGTCATTTTTGGGATTAGCGGGTTACGATTGAAAGTTCATTGAGAAATTTTTGAGGATTTCCTATCCCATGAAGTCCTTACAAAATAAATAAAAAAAGTTTTTGTGGGCAACCAAATGCGTGGAAATTTTTCAGCAGCTTAAACAACGTTTGACTACTGCACTGATACTACAAATTGTGGATCCCGATGGGGATTTCGTTGTTTGCACAGATGTAAGAAATGTAGGAATTGGTGGAGTCATCATGCATAATGACTGCCCTATCTATTACGAATCATGGAAATTAAAGGAACACGAAAAAAATTATCCCACCCACAATCTTGAGCTAGTAGCCATTATCCACGCCTTGAAGATGTGGAGACACTACCGCATGGGTAAGAAGTTTCTTCTAAAGAAACACAATATGAGTATGAAGTACTTTTTTGAACAAACAAATTTAAATGCCAGGAAGGCCAGAGGATTGGCCTTCCTTAGCGAGTAACACTTCAAATTAAATCATATAAAAATAAAGGAGAATAAAATCATCGATGCATTAAGTCGACGAGTTCATATGTTATCTGAGGTAACTTTGAGAGAAATTGATTCATATTTGCATGATAGGATCAGAACAACAAGTGAAGTTGATTGTTTCTATGTTGAAGTCCTAAAAAATATTCAACAGGAAAGGTTGTTTCAACAATAGAAAGAGTATAAGGTAGAAGAGACCAGACTATTGTGGTCCGAAGAGAGATTGTATGTGCTGGAAGGAGGAGACATCAGGTCTAAAATCGTAATGGATTTCTATCAGAATCCCTACTTGGGGCATCCAATATATCAAAAGATGATATCTGAAGTAAATAAACACTTTTTCTAGCCTAAGTTAAACACCGACATAGCGTTATTCATCCCAAAATGTCAATAATTTCAAGTAGGAAAAGTTGAGAACCAGCATCCTTCGGGATTACTACAACAGTTACCCATTCCAGAATGGAAGTGGGAGGTTATCAATATGTATTTTATTATGGGTCTACCAAAGAGAAAGAAGCAGAATGATTCCATCTTTGTAGCAGTTGACAACTTATCTAAAGAAACACTCTTTATCCTAGTTAAGTCAACCTATAAGGCAGTTCACATTGTCAACATATTCTTAAAATAGATTTTCAGATTGCATGGGACATACAAGGAAATCATCTCGGATAAAGACACAAAGTTTACCAGTAAATTTTGGATATATTTATTCTCCAGTTTAGAGACGTAGTTAAATTTTAGTACTTCCTACCACCCACAGACAGATAGGGAGACAAAACGGGTATACCATACTTTTGAAGACATTCTTAGAATGTATGTTATGAACAATCCCATAAAGTGGGAGTATTTTCTGCACCTCGCATAGTTTGCATATTACAACGGATACCATACCTATGTGAAGATGATTCACTTCAGGGTACTTTATGGAAACAAGTGTGGGACATCGGTAACTTGGGATTACCCGGTGGACTGGCTCATGTTAGGGAAAGAATTACTAAAATACCTAGAACAGTTAGTCACCAAAGTACAATAGAATATCAAAGAATCATAAGACCACCAAATAAATTATACAAATAAGAAAAGAAAAGGTAAATATTACCAGATCGTGAAACATGTTTACTTAAAATTAAAAGAGAAGAGAAGCTCATTGATCTTGGGAAGATGCAAAAAGATGGCACCGAGATATGGTGGACCCTATGAGATACTGACCAAGAGAGGTCCAATGGCATATACCTTCTCATATAAAGGTTCATAATTTTTTTCATGCATACTTATTGAAGAAATATATATATGATACTAAACGTGCTATTTATTGGTCCTTGCTACAGGTGGAACTTGAATGGGAATTTGTACCCAAACCCCTTCATATTATAGACAAAATAGAAGTACAACTCAAGAAGTGAACCATATTCCATCTTATAGTACAATGAAATCACTTTGGAACTGATGAGGCCACTTGGGAGAAAGAAGCCACCATGAGAGAGGCATACCCCGTGTTTTTTAATGACTTGATTTATAATCCCTAGAACACTAGGATGGTGTTGTTCTAAGTGAGGAGGGATGTAATATCCTGAATTTTGACCTTAACTATATTTGGCATTATCCCCATTGCATATGAGTTAATTTGTTGTTTATGTTTGTATATCAGGCATATTCTCCACTCCACATGAGTTTTGATGATTAGTTAGATATATTGAGCATAATCCAATGCACATGTTTTATTATCTTGTATATGATTATTTATGTTGGGCATGGACCTTGATGGAAAAGGACTAATGTTGTGGTACGACGTATTGCATGTATTATTATGTGATTATACTTAATACATATACTGAGATGATTATTGTTATGAAATGTGCAAAATATTGAATGCACGATTGAGTTCTATAATGTGTCGGGTATAATCCCCAAAGCACATGAGTGATGATATTTTGTCTTGAGTGTAAGCTCTGGAACACATGATTTATGAGATTTTTTTTAGCATAAGCTCTAGAGAACATGAGTTATAACATTGGAAGTGTTGGGCATAATCCCTCGAGAATTCCAAAATGATGTTAAGCATAAGATTTGAAGCATAAGATCATTGTCCATTGTATCCCTAGGTGTATTATACAAGTACATCCTAGTATTATTGTTGAGCGAGAGGATCTAGAATTGCACTAAGTGTAACTCCGAATTAATAGTGTTGAGATTGGGCTTTGAATAGCACTAGGAGTTACTGAAATAAAGTATGCTGAGTGAGAATGACTCTAAATAACACCCAACCTTATCATACTTATTTTGAGTTGATTAAATGAAATTTAAAATCTAATTCTCATTAGGGACTAGAATAACTACCATGATACATGAGGTAATCTAACATGAAAGGAGGATCTAGAGTTTCCTAACTTAGTTGACCAACCCTACTTGAGGCCTTCATAA
>LPNX010441285.1:0-142291 GCA_001517045.1 Pseudotsuga menziesii | reverse complement strand
AAGGAAATAAACATAACTGAAATAATAAATAAAGAGTCTATGTATTTATTAATAACAAAAATGATTAAATAAATATTCTATTCTAAAGTTCAATTAGGAACTAGCAAAAAGTTGTTGATCTAAACAAAATAACTATTAACTACATATAAATCAATTAAAGATCATTTTCAAGAAAGTAATGAATTTTGGATTTAACAGAAGTTTAAAACAAATCGCTTTTTCTAGAAGATTTTCTATAAAGACCCAAGTAAAGGGAAGGATTGCGGGATCTGATCATTACTTCTGAATATTTTTGGAGATCCTTTTTCAAAAGGAAGCATTGTTATACAGAGCCTGGTATTCAAAATAGCAGAACCCTCACCTTTAGGAGCTCTAGATCATTTGCATGTTGGAGTGAGATCGATGGTATCTGGATTAGAACTAGGAACGGTTCAGGGTCATCATTGGGAGAAGTAGTACTTCCAAAGTTATCCAAGTATCAGATCTAAGGTCGGAAATAGCTAGTGTTTTATTAATTTTATGTGTTTGAGTGTGCAGGGTTCTTAGCCGTTAACAAGATGAATGGTTATAGGTATGAGGTTTCTACATTTTTCAAGTTATATTAATTATAATTACAAGTTGTACTTATAGTTATTATTCTATGGATTTAAGATTTGCAATTTTACTTTCCAGTTTGAATACAAGCTTCAGTTGTTTCATTTGTTTAATTTGAAACTTAACCTTTAAATTCTTAGATAGATTCTAGGGTAAATTTCTATTAGAATTATATTTAACTAGTTTCAATGGTTTATGTTAAAGTTTTTAGTCTAGATTCAAACCCTATATTCTAAATAAATTTAACTAAACCATATTTAAATAGGACTAAATAATTAAACCAAAAAAATTAACTAAACTCTCCTCAAATAATAAAACACATATTAAACAACATTAAATAAGTAAACATAATGTTAAATAAACTCATTTTATTCTTTAATCATAACATTAAAACATATTCATAAACATTAAATGAGGGATGGAATACCTTTAAACAAACTCAAACGCATAATCTAACACAACATTGGAATATTACATTTTCTAGCAAATGCAAACCTTGAATACATATAACCTATATGCATATAACAGTTACCAATTTTAAATTAACAAAAATAATTACTGTAATTCCTCATGTAAGGGTTGAGATCATATCCATGAAATCAAGAGGAATAATGTTTCACCGTATTAAAAAAAACTTATACACTTTCCAGAATCAAGTCTTATCAACTATTGACCTGCGGCCACCACTAACTACACAAGTAGTATGGGGAGGTAAGAGCCGGTGGGATATTACTCAATCCCAGTGGAAAAATGGAGAAAATTTTTGCTTGGGGGCTAGGTCACAAGATGAACAATGAGGATGAGTGGATGGCGCTTTTACAGGGACTAGACATCCTAGATGTAAGAGCCAATGCAAGGATGTTAGTCTTTGGGGATTCATGTCATGTCATCCTCAAAATGATCACTGGTTACTCTTCAGGATCCATCAACTGTAGAGGGCTGTACGACAGAATTACTCTACTCCTCCCACAAAGAATTGAATTCTTCCACATTCTAAGAGAAAATAATGCTCAATAGGATACTTTGGAAAACATAGGATCCTTTCTTCCTTAAGATCATATCTCAATAAACAACCTTGAATCAGTTACTAAACCTATTCCCTAATTGCATTGCACGCTCTCTCTATTTCACAATGAACATTCATAAATTAAAGCTCACTTTGGTTATTGTCATGAACGTAGGTGGCAGTCTTATTGCATGCCATCATGACAAGTGGATTCCACTCCCTCTCCAAATTCCCATGCCCCCCATTGCCTTTAATATCACCCTATTCAGAATTAATTTCCTATGTAGTTCACACGCCCCAGGACATCCCCCTCTTTGTACGATGGCTTCTCCCTGAAGTAATATCTGCCCTCCCCCTTCCTTCGACCATCCATTCTTCCTTGTGCTAGTTATCTCCCCCTCTGTAGAAGAGAATTTTTGTTCTACCTCTAATCTCATAGAAGGGACTTTCCCTACTGTCGCCCCCCCACTGCAAGATAAATTCCAGGTACAGTCTTCCTCTTGGGTGGATTATTCACCTTCCCTTTTGCATATTTGTGTTGAAATTGGGGGTTCTGCTCAGGCTGGTCTACTAAACCTTCTCTGCAATCATCTCAGCATTTTCGGGAGTCCTCCTTTTTTTCGCTCAATGAACCTCATTTCCACAGTGAACGCAGAAAGCTCCCTCAGGAAGTTTTCTTTAGAAGGTAATCATTTCATCCTGGTTTGTTAGCTTTCTCATTTGGGGGAAGCTAAGATAGGAATTTCGCTTCGTCACTTTAGAAAAGAACAGGAATCTCTATAGAAAGAAAAATTCCTCTCATCTCGAGATTTTCCCTATCTTGGCCTTGTTCTTAGCAATTTCTCCACTCTCAATTTGAGTTGCAGTCATAGTCATGGTAAAGGCCAGCCTTTTGTTTTGGAAATTAACTATAGAAGGAACGATGCAGGGCTTGTAGAACTGATGGTTAATATCCATTGCTTGTATGACATCGTGGCCATTGGAATTACTGACAGCAGAGACACTGCTAAGGAGATTAAAAAACTTGTTGATGAGGTTAGCTATGTCTCATATCAGACCAGCAACCATGATGTAAGGATTGATGACAACGAGATGAAACTAAAGGAAATCATGGGTAAAATAGACCTCATTCAAGAGGACCTCCATCTTTTGGTTCAGATAAATCAAGGAAGTTGAGCCCAAGAAAATCCAGAAGGAGTTCAGAAGATGGAGGAGGATTTTGTCACCCAGCCTATGGGGCAATCAGGAAAACCAAAATGATCTTCTTTTAGGAAATGTTTTTTTTTTCATTTTACTTAATCAACAGTTTGTCTGCATTTACACTTTGTCTGTAGTTATTCGGAATACTAGTACTCTTTTCAGCTTATTAAGGCCTTCTCTATGGTTTATTTTTGTAGCTATTTCCTCAGAATTGCTAGAATGTATAAGCTGTTGTTTTTTGTACTGAATGGATGTGCACAACGTGTTTAATATATTCTCCTTTAAAGTTTTTGCTAAAAAAAACTACACATATAGTAAAATAAAATATATTTTAAATTCGAATAACAAATTACCTAGATCAAATCTCATATGCTCCAGCTAAGAGCGTTAAACAAATTATTAATAATGTTTGACAACACTTAACAAGTATCCACATTAATAAACATCCAACCCCAGCCAACGATCAACCCAGGGTGGAATGATATAAATCCTTGACTAGGAGCGAAACCTGTTATACAATTAAACCCTTAGAAAAGCAATGCAACACTATCAAATTCTTATACAAAATTCTTAAACAAAATACCATAAGCCTTTACAAATAAGAATTGAAAATAAAAACCCTACAAATTCAAAGGATGTGCTATTAAATAAAATCTTGGGCCATGCCATTATGGCCTCATTTAAAACAACCAATGCATCACATCAAACATGCAAAGAGAGCTAAGGTTTCCATCGGCAACAAAAATAGTTCAATAATTTTAAACCTTACAACTAAATAAATAAATCTACTAAGTAAAACCATTTAAAAATGATGAATCATTTCCATAAACCACAGTAGGGTTTTAACACCGGAACTACATTCCATAGTCAACATCAAGTATCAAAATAGTGGTATCGTAGTGCCATTGCAAAGAAATGGCACCAATAAATTTACAGACTCGTCCGTTAATTTTGACAAATGGTACCAAGTTCAACAAATAGATTCCAAATAGTAAACTACATAACTCATACCATGATTATAAATTCAAAATAGACAAGGGCTCCTACAATGATGAAATAAACCTCCTTCAAAAACTATAAAACACACTTGGCAAATAAAACCACTCCTCACAATCACATATACAACAAATAAGGGAATGAAATGATAAAATATGAGAGTAAAATGAGAGGGGGTATCTATTGGACATTGAGTTTAGGATATTGGCTTCAATTGCATATTGTTTCCCCTATCAACCTTTTGGATTAAATGATGAGATATGCCTGCAAAATAAGAGGGGACTTCTATTGAACATTTAGTTTAGGGTTGTTTCCTTCAATTCTATACTCTTTTCCCTCCTTCACAAACTGTCAAATACACCAGCATCTTAAATTACTTCTCACAAACACATCTACGAGTAAGAGAATGAAAAAATGAGATATGAGAGCAAAATGACAAGGGGTTTCTAATGAACAATGAGTTTAGGGTTTTTTCATCAATTCCCGCACTTTTTCTCTCTCAACTTGTTTTGACCCTCAAATTAGAGTCCACTTTTGCAGTATAGGTCAAACTATGATGTTTAAGGGAGACACTCACAAGTCCCTATGACTTTGGCCTAGTCTGTTGATTTCCGAATATCTAGGCATGTTTGAGTTGAGTACTCATTTCAGTGGAGACTCCACCACTAACTACACAAGTAGTATGGGGATACCTTGAGTAGTATGACTAACCAACTTAATTATGGGATTTGATTCCACAGAGGGGGTGTCAAGAGCTTCTGATGTCAAACATGTCCCAATTTGGCTATCTCAAAAAACCATCCTAGTTCCCAAACTGATCATGAAGTAGTTATAGATGACATTGAAGATGTTATAGATGCCAAAAATAGTCAATATTTGATAAGACTAGACTATGGGAATATCCCCTTTCACTAACATAAAATGTAATTAGATTATCCATTAACTATGGGACAACCCCCTTAATGTTAAACATGTTTAAGTGGAGGAGAATGCAAATACGAACTAAGATGGTTGTGTAGTAGCTTAGAGGAAAGTGAAGGGGGTTCCACTAAGAAACCCAAACCAAGGTCCCTTGCTTTATTAAACTCACTCATGAGGTGAATAACCATGATAAGATGGAGAAGGAGGGATATAAACCCAATCTCAAGTAATAAATAAAGAATACAATCAAGATCATAATGAAACTAAGGATAACTTAATAATGAAGGAAAAAATACACACTAATGAAACAACAAATCAAAATCATATCCAAGGAGCGAAGGAGGAAGAAAAAATAACTAGGATACAAAATAAGAGGCTATATACATGATACTAAATGAATTTAAGATAGAAACCACAAAGAAATGGAATCAACAAAGGATAAGGAATGATATTGTGGCAATGGTAAAATAGTAATATTGAAAATGACCTCAATAATGAAAAAGGAAAAGAGAGAATAACAAATATATATAAATTATAATTGAATGCAAGAGGAGGAGGAGGATGTGGAAGAAGTGGAGATGGAGTTATTATCCTTGCATTATAATAAAACATTTATAATTTCCGTTTCAAGTTAGCAACTAGCGAATATACACTAGCATGTGATAAATTGAAATGGGAGGATATAAATGTTGAAGGATTATCAAGTTCCCATAGGAAATCATGAATATACACAAATCCCACAAAGTTGACAAACTCTAATTTGGGGTGAGGGGAGAAGCTTGTTGATGATAACTTGAAGGAGAAAAGGAGCAATTAATTAAACCAAGACAAACAACCTCACTTAAGGATTACATTTATTCAAATTCATAGGCCTTCTAAATGAAAATTGTCTTGCAGAACATAAGGGGAAATAATGCACCTAAGAAACAAAGCATTTAAAAAAAAAAGTGTATAAAACTAGACTTTGCGTTTATTCAAGAAACAAAATGCAAAATGTATAACATGTATAAATTCACCAAAATGATATGGGGAGGATTTGATTGCTCGACTCGAGGAATGAGAGGGTTTTCAAGAGTTATGGAAATGAAGTAGGATCCCATAAACATGGATCTAGAAAACAAAATTACCACCTACTGATGGATAAATAGTGATGTAAACTTTAGACTCAAGGGTAAAGGGAAATATAACTAATGTATATGGGTTCATTGATCCCTAACCAATTCTAGATTAATTTTTGGAAAACTTATGTAGGATTAAGGTCCTCTCCAATTAGGAACATTGAATCATTAGAGAATACTGAACCACAACAAATTACCTCTTTGAAAAGAAAGGATAAGTGTAACAGTTGGATGCAGCAAGCTAGATTGTCTTGGACCTTTTAGATCAATGATAATTTGTAATTTGTAGATGTATTTGCAAATAATGTTATCTTCACTTGGAACAATTGGCGTGGAGGGTTGATTCACATTGTAGAAAGGCTAAATCAAACTCTTATTTAAGAGACCATATTCTCAAATTACTTCAAAATATGTTATTTTATTCTTCTAGGAATTAGATTTGAGAAGGTTTGGATAATTGGCCTATCCTCTTAGAGTGCAACCTACAAGGTGAAGCAAAAAAATACCCTTTTTGTTTTGAAAAAAATGTGGTTTGTTCAATGGGGGTTTACACGTAATTCAAGTAAGTGGTGAGAGTATGTTGATATCCACATACGATAAAAAATGTTATGTTACAAAAAAAACTTAAAGCCTTGAAAGCTACACTAAATTCCTTGAAATTCTTGAAATCCTTTACACCTAAAAAATGAGAAACATAACATTAATCATTGAGTGTAACTTAAAGGATCAATGGACCTTCTTGGGAAATGATATATTTATATATGGTGAGTGGATTTATATAAAATTAACACTAGTGGATGCAACATGACCATGGAATTTCATAATTGTTGTCATACTATGGAATTTGTCGTAATTGTTGGACTGGAAAATTCCATGATAGTAACATATTTCCAACAAGGGTTATTAGAATATCCTAATCACACATATTATATAATGTCTCAATGAGACACCATTTTTTGGCTATAATGCTTATGAAATATTCCCATAATGGTAAGATGGACAAATCTCAACAATGTTTAATAACATGCTTGAGCATAATGTTGTCTCGTGGAATGTTGTGATTTGGGATTGCATATAAAATGGGAAAATCAAGGAGTCTCATAAATTGTTTATAAGAATCTCATAATGGAGATATGCATCGTTTCAATCATGGAGATATGTTCTTAGGAAATATTGAAATCACTAACCTCTCAATCTATATGGCATCCCTAATTGAGGCTATTACATGACAATGATACGAGTTCAATATCACACTCTGGACCATATTCAAGGTAGTCTCCCTAGTATAAAAATGTGAGTATCTACAAGTTTGTACACTCCTTGTGGTATATCCTCTCTCTCCCCCTTTATATTTTTTTCTGGTGAATAATAATCCCGTCCACGAGGAACCCCCGACCAAGGCTTATGAACCCCTTCACATGTAGAAATCATATGTCCTTCAATTTAGGTTTCCTTGCATAGTAAACTTTGGGATTTATCTCACTTTTACTTAACTATTACACAATCTTCACGAATTAACATGCCTTTTGAACACATGAATGATGAAACTTGATTTCCTTCTTACAAGGAAAATTATTTCAGTGGTGGGGAGTTGGCTTGAGCTCCATACTATGAATCTTTGTTAAATATTTACATCAAATACAACAACACAAGTCCATGCAAAATTAGAGGAACAAAAATGAATTATGTAAATTTCATTATTTGTATATTTAAAATCAAGTTAAGAACTTGGACATAATGTTAAAGCACATGCATGTATGTTAGCCATGAATATATCCCCGAGAGTTAGCTCAAGTTGTCATGAGCCAAACATGAGATACTAATTCCGTCAAACTTTGGAAGGTCGCGAGTTCAAATCTCTTGATTCCCTTATGATTAGGCTCTGTCATCAGGTCCATGGATTTAACACATTTACCATCCATGGATCATGAGGAAGTACTCAAAGGGTTTTCCATGACACATTCATTAGAAAATAAATATTATCCATGAAGCTAAAACACATGCACATCTTGATATCAATTTAGGAATGTCCATGCACCAATGAAAAAAATGCCACCAAGGAGGTGAAGTATAATGGTTTTTGGAATTGAACATAAGACAAATAACAAGACAAGTATAATGGCTTGAGCAATCATTTTTAAGGGTGGTTATTATAAAACCACCCCTAAAATCACGTTTCACATTTGTGCCCTTTGCACTACATCCCAAATAAATCTAAGATGAAATAGGTAAGTAAAAGGTGGTCACTCAATGAAACCATGTGGACAAGAAGGAAATAGGAATCCATACACCTTCTAAATGGTGCATAGTGTTACTATGGGAGTTTTATCAAAATTCATAAAATGACAATGAAAGATTAGCCACCAACAATTAACTCCAATATGTCAAGGAAAAAGGTGAGGACGTTTCACATCACAATTAAGATAATAATAATTAATATCATGCTCACAAAATGCACACACTAATATCAAGAACATAATAGATTCACCTTACTCACATACACAAGTGACACACCAATCTCATGCACATAAAAGATGCACCAATTCTATTTCAATTTGAATTTCACTTTATTAGTGCCAATTCTATTTCAATAATTTTACAAAAAAAAGGTTAGATTTAGATGATGAAGATAAAATATTGCAAACACTAGTTTTCTATGCCTATAACCTTTAAGACTACTTAGATCGAATATTTGATTGTTTATCTTATAAAATAGTGTTGTGAATAAAGATGGGAAAATAAAAACTAAAAGCAGTGGTTTCTCTACTTATGACTTAGATAATTTAAAAAGAATCACAAGAACTAAATGTAAGGATATGCTACACCCTTAGAGAGTAGTGGAAGTCCTAAAGAATCCATATTTGACCAACGCTAGATGCTACTAAAGGGGAGATGAGTTGGATGGATATTTTGATCCCTAGTCAAACAAGCTTCCTCTACTGAAATATATGAGAGGGTTCCTCCGTATGTTTTTTGTTGTCGAGAGAGGTTCATACAATAAATTTAAAATAAATCTTTTGATTATTGGAATCTTAATCACATTCAAAACGTTGCCTATGCATGGCCTATGTTGTGGATTAAGGCCCACATATGGCCTGTAAGGATTAGAGATAGATTCCAGGGACTTAGAGCCTAGGGTTTGCATCAAAGTATGGCCTTATCCCCATGAAACATATCAATTTTTTCAAACTTTGAAATCACCACAGTATCAAACTTAAAGACCAAAGATAATGTATTATGGGCATGTGTGATTCCTTGAGTGACAAAACATGGCATCAAATACCCATAGAGATCTATGTTATGGCCTAGTTCCTTTCCTTTTATCCCTAGACCATGGCATTGGCATGAAGAAACAACCTTGGTATGTTAATTCTCAAAATGATGGATATATTTCATTCATATGCTGATATATTTCCTTTGTATGGCATGTGTCGTCATTTGGGGTGCTACACATGACCCATGAGACCTAGACGAAACTATATGAACTTAGGACCTAGAAGTTAATCTCAAACCATGCCTTGGTTGTAAAAAAATATTCATGGTGTTATACATCCCAAAATTGCCACCATATCCCACTCATAAGCCAAAAGATCCCTTTATAAATCCTATGTGATGGACTTGAGCACTACACAGAGTTAGGGGTCATTTATGGGTAATTAGGGGTTAATTAGTAATAATTTAGCGGTAATTTGTGGCCAATTATGGGTAATTAAGGGCTATTTAGGGGTGGTTATTGCGTAATGAGTTGAGGTAATTAGGAGTTAATAAGGGGTCAATTATGGGATAATTAGGGGTTAATTAGTGGTATTTAGGGGTTGATTATGAGTTAAATAGGGGAAATTAATGGCACCTATGGATTAATCATAGGTAAGTAGGGGCCATTTAAGCCAAAGGCCCTAGCTAAACTAGTGGTTGTCCATGGTGTTGGGTATTTAGTTAGGTTCATGGAGGCATGTGCCCATATTGAATCCTTGTGTGTGAATAACACTAATATACATCGATGGGTTTACAAGGGAATATGTCATCTATGAATGTTTGGAAAGATCCATTGGGCTTCTCCAAAAAAAATTCCTTGGAAAAAGGTAGGGGTCATTTAGAGTTTATCAAGGGTTAATTACTGATAAGCATGGATTATCTAGGGGTAATTACTAGTTAATAAGGGGTGAACTATGGGGTAACTAGGAGTTAATTAGTCGAAATTAGGGGTTAATTATGGGTTAATTAGGGGCAATTAATGGTCCCTATGGGTCAATTATGGGTAAGTAGGGGCCATTCAATCCCAAGGTATTAACCAAACTAGTAGTTTCCCATGATGTTGGGAATTTTGTTAGGTTCATGGTGGCATGTGCCCATTTTGAATCCTTGTGTGTGAGACACACTAGTCTACACTAATGGATTTACTAGGGAATATGCCATGTATGAATGTTTGGAAAAATCCAATATGTTTCTCCATGAGGTTTTCCTTGGAAAAAAGTAGGGGTCATTTAGAGGTTATCAAGGGTTAATTATTGGTAAGCATGGATTGTTTAGGGGTAATTAGTGGTCAACTAGGGGTCATTTTGGTGCAATGAGTGATAATTGGGGTAATTAGTAGTCCGTTATACGATAATTAGTGGAAAATTTTAGTAATATTTGAGAATATAGATATTGAGAACATAGGGGGCAGTCCTTCTAACCCCCCCCAAAGTCATGAGAATTGAATTTTTGGCAGCAATCTTTAAAATAACACCTCCAAAAGTAAAATTATTTGATTTTTCTGGGGGTTTTCAAAAAACCTTCTTGTAACATATGTTTAGGAGTAGCCTTTTTAACCCGACCCCCTAAACGTCATGAGAATTTAACAATTGGAGGAATTTTTTTACAAACCATCGCCAAAAGTTCAATTCTCAAGACATTTAGAGAGATATTTTTTTTAAACCGCCTTGAAAATGTTTTTAGGGGGGTGGGGTCCTAAAAAAAACCATCCAAAAGTCATGAGAATTGAAATTTTCGGGGCGATTTTAAAACAATCGCCCCTAAAAGTCTAATTCTCATGATTTTTGGGGGGAGTTTTCTAAAAACTGCATTCAAAAACACCTTTAGGGGGGTCATTATAAAACCACCCCCAAAATTCCCGAGAATTAGACTTTTGGGTGCGTTTTTTTTAAAACCTACCCCAAAGGTCCAATTCTCAGGACTTTTGAAGGGGGGTTTTAAGAACCTCCCCCAAAGACCTAAAAAAAACCTTTTTGGGGGGGAGAGGGGGGGTGTTTAGTAAACCCGCCTCAAGATAAAAATTCCCCAAAAAGGGAATTTTGTTGTAGTGGTTGTATGTTATTCAAACATTTTGACACTCTTTCCTCGGTGGACATTTCAAGATGTTCATAGACCATTCAACGTTGAAATACTTAGTCAATAAGCCATTGTTAGGGGGCAATATCTATTGATGGCTTCTCCTCTTCGAGGAATTTGATTTTTAGATCATTGTTAAACTCATTTGACTAAATTCAAGACCCGACCATTCGTCGAGAATATTAAGTGGAGAAGAACCTAGTAATCTCGACGATAGTCTTCTAGATGCACAATTATTTGTGATCAAGATGTTTGATGACCATTACAGAGATATTATACAATTCTTTGGCATAGAATATGCACCATCCATACTCACTATATCACAAACGCAACAATTAGTTGTTGGAGTTGCATATTTCTAGTTGATAGATGAATATTTATGCAAAATGGGACTAGATGAAATTCTTCATTGTTGGGTTTTGGAGCATGAGGCAACAATGATATTGAATGAGGAACATGATGTTGTCGCATGAGGGCATTATGCAGGAAAAGCTATAGTGCTAAATATTTTGCAAACGGGATTGTTGTGACATACTCTCCATACAGATGGTCGAGAATATTGTTTCAAATATGATATCTTCCATAGAAATGGAAAGTTGTCACGGTGAGATGAAATGTTGTTAGTACCTCATATAAATTTTACCGGAATTCGACCGATGCATTTTTTATTTTGTTGGACCTTTTAATCCTCTAGGGAAGAGAAAAGGTGAAAAATACATTATCACTCTAACAGATTACTTAACTAGATGGGATGAAGTAGTATGAGTGAACGATTGTATTGCTGCGACTCCTACAAAAATTTTGTTCGACAATGTTGTAACTAGATTTGGATGCCTGAAGATTTTGATAAGTGATGAGGGAACACATATTTTCAATCATTTGATTGACGAATTAATTGAATAATTCAATATCCATCACAGGAAGATGACACCATATCACCCACAAACAAATTCTAACATACCCCAAATACGTGAATGGATTCTCCAAGTGGGCAGTATAAAATTTCTTCTTCTATATACTTTTAATTACACAATAATTTTAGAATCATTATTTACTTAACCATAACCAATTTTTCTAGATTAAGAATCTAAAAGACAATCACTTAATGCTAATCTACATAAACAATTCTTGTTGAAATTTAAATAAGGTACAATCGTTACATTAGTCGCAAGACTATCCTTTGATTGAGATAATGATTTACACATTTACCGTATCTTTCGAGAGTTATCCCAATGTATTTCCACCCTTGGGACACGGCTTCTGCAGCCACCACTTGAAGTTATGCAAACTCAACATATATATTAGTATTATATATCATCCTACAAATTTAAGAGCATAAGTTTCATAAAATGAGATAAATGAAATCCATAAACAAAGCTAACTGTCAAAGATACATATTTTAACTTGGGTGACTAAAAGCATCTCTACGACTTTCCTCCCAACCATAGGCTTAATATGACATACGTTTGTATGTCTAAATCCACCCTCGAGGTGAGAGACGAATCCACTAGGCTCGAAGAATAGAAATTCTTCAACATGAACTTAAGGTTAAATTCATAACCACTGCTATCAAATGGATTTTATCCTCAATCAATTAAATTCAGTTTCATAAATATTTAGGTCTTTGGACTCTCAACAAAGTACTAATGCAAAAAGAATTATCCTATAAAGAATAAATAATTCCTAAATAGTAGAATTAACTTCTAAGTTGTAAAACTTATAAAGATTTCGTTACTCATTATTTAAAAAGGAAATCATATTTCGTAATTATAGAATCATAAAATAATTTCTACACTTGCTTATAGGGTGAACATAAAGGAGTTTCTACATATATTTTATTCATATGGGATCATTTAATTGAAGGTTAAATAATTTTCTCTCAACAACTATTTAATAAGACTGCAAATCTTTTTAAAGAATGAAAAGAGTTGAGCTCTTCAAGAATCAATGATGTTGAAAGGAATTGAAGTCTAGTCCACAGAGCATGAATAACATACACTTCCCATATTAAAGATTTCAGCCTTTACACATTAACTAATACTTAAACTTTTAAAACTTTTTATTATTCGATGTAATTACATAATTATTCTTGAGGACTTGAAATCAGAAATATCAATAATTCTGTAAAGACGATGATGACAAATCATAATCAAGTTCATATATAATTTTGTAATCAAAGACATGGAAATAAAGTCAATATTGGATAATAGGTTCGGATGTATCCAATCATATCCTTATAAGGCATAGTTATCACTTATAATAAATCTCGTATTGGAGTTAAAACCGATCTCAGGGATCAAGTTCAAAACCGATGTCAGGGATCAAGTTCAAATCTGAAAAGTAGATATCTGCAGGATGGGAAGCCGATACTGAAGATTGAGTGCAATTCTATCTCGGAAACTGATAATGGAGATCGAAATAAATCGCAGGTACAAACATGTTATCCGATCTAAGGAAAGGATCTTGATATCGTGGTATAAATAGAAAGTAAACTAATCTATTGGATATAGTCAAAATAGTAGGCATCCAAATAATTTAGATCTAAACTAGCGATGGAGTTTACTCAACATTGGGTTAACAATAGGTTCGTAACCAAACCTGCGATAGAAAAACACTTACACCGTGATGGATCTATATCCAAACAGCAATGGTGGTTTTTAATAATGCAAACTGTGAGAAATAAAGACAATGTTTTCCATTCAGTTCACGAAAACTTACGTTCAGATCCACAACCATATGAACACGCAGGCAACTGGAAATCGCAGGATTAAATTAAAAGTGTAGATCCAAATCATAGATATGAAGGTAATCGAATTAAAGCAAGGACCTTGATTTTTCAAAATAAAATCGTAGGTATAAAAAATTAATCCAATTCCAACAAAGACAATGGAATCAAAATCAAGTCACAGGCATTCACATTTATTTTAAACACCGATACACTTGAGAAATTTACCCATATTCAGATCCGAACTATATATAATTATAACCCGTAAATAATAGATCCAACGTTTTTAACTTGTAAATCTGTAAATATATGAAACTATAATTTTCACTTACAGTTTACTTAATCATTGCAGGAAGATATGCAATGCAGATTCCCAGGTCAAATCTTAGTCATTTGCTGAAAAATGCATACCAAATCTTCCTGGATGTAGATGCATTACTCATTCTCCTCACAATGCTCTCAGGTAGAGATCCGAACGGAGGAATGAAATATTTACCTACGATCCACTCATTGCTTCCATCGTAGGAAATATCTCACGTAGGAATGGGTCTCCTCCCATTTCATTTCCCAACGAACATAAGTAAAAACTAGTAAAAGGATAAGAATCCAGAAAGCTTAACGTTCTCCAAAGGAATTGTGTTCTTCCAAAGAGCTAACACTCTCAAACGGAGTTGCATTCTTCCCATTTTGTTTCCCAGAAAACATTAACAAAACTAACAAAAGAGTATGGTTTCATAGATCTAACGCCCTCCAAAGTAAAAATACCCAACTAACACAAAGGAAAATAAAACAAATCAAAGCTTGGGTGGGATCCCAATGGAAACTGTTCAACAACATACTATAAAACAAAACAAAGTTGTACATTACAATTATTCCACCAAAAAAAATACCGAGAGGAAAGAAAATACATATACTTATCATTTTGAAAGCTCCCGTAATCGAGATCCTCCTGAATCCGTGAATATGGAGTAAGCATGGTCTGCTCCCTCCTTTTCTTAAGTTTTGGGGTTCCACTCTCTCGGTTTAAGATTCCCCATTCACATCAATATGTAAGATATTTTTAAAGGAGAACCCTCTGGTTACCAAGGATGACAAATGGCGGTGGTCCGTTGACACATTTATTTTCAAGGGGATAACCTTCCCCAGTTCTCTCCCCAACCACTTCTCCACCAATAAAAATATTTAGTGCGCTAAAGAAACCAATTTAGGAAGGACATTGTTTTACTTGAGGGCCTCCAAGGTTGTTTCCCATGTTAATAAAGGGTAATACCCAAAATGTTGTATATATTTCTCATGTTCGTTGTTATATAGGGTTAAAATTTTCCTTGAACATGTAACTCTATATTCATCAAAAGATCATATGGCCTCCATTTTGTCCTTTTAGCCAAAGGTGAATCTTTCCTTCATATAAACATAATGTTTGTTATAAAAAGGTAATTCCTTTATAATTTGTACATATATTCAACTAGTATAGTTTTGTACCTAAACTTCACATAGAATAGTAACAATAATTTTTTGGAACCCCTTCCCAAATAATTCGTGTAGATAAGTGATTACATAAAATATCATATTTAATTGATCTAAGGTGATTATAATCAAATCTAGTCAAGATAATGCTTGTTTTAATAAATTCTAGCCAGGATCCCTTGGCACTTGATTCCCTAGTTAAGGGTCAGGTGAGAATTACCTTTTCATTTAAACAAAAGAGGATTGTAAAGACCCGGCATTGGTTATCCGATTGAATTAGCCTACTTGCGACTTACTTCAACTTAGGTGACACCCAAGAGCTTAGGTGGTCAAGGGAAAATTTGTTTATTTATTTTAGTCCCCAAGCTTCCACTCGTCATTTTTCAACTTTCCCCCAAGTGGATTTGTCCCCAATCATCGTTTTAGTCATGCAACACTTTCAACCTCCTAACATTACCAATTTCATCCACAATTTGATAAAATTAGGATGAGTACTTAGAGTTCCTTTTAGTTACACTTCGTGTTTTCTGGTCACATTCTAAGGGGATGTTACATCCAATGGGGTTGTCAAGGAATTCAGCAATATCTTAGAGACCACATTCACAAATATCTTCAATATTTAAAGAGATGATTGGGAACGTAAGGTATGTGTGGTACTATCGGAATATCGCACTACTTGTAAGAAGTTGACAAGCCAAACACCATTTTGACTAGTTTATGGACAAGAGGTTGTCATGCTGATGGAATATATTGTACGGAGACTGAGGATAGCTACGATTACCAAAATGACTGATGTTGGTGTTGTCGAAGAAAGATTATTGCAGCTTGTAGAATTGGAAGAATATTGGTTCATCACAAGCTATCATAAGAATATTGAAAAGGTGGGACATAAATCTTGGCATGATAGACATATGAAGAACAAGTAATTTCAGGTCGGAGATCTTGTTCTTCTATATGAAAACAAGGTTATTTACAAGAATCCTATTAATCTTAGGACATGCTGGATGGGACAATAAATTGTTATCGAGATCACTGTAGGAGGAGCATTGTAAATAAGAAGTTAAAGGAAACACATTTCAAGGGATTGGTTAATGGAATTCCACTAAATCATTACGAGGATAGCCCCAATATTGTTGGCTAGAGTTCAAAAACAGTTCAAAAAAAATTGTAAAATTCAAAAAGAGAAAAGAAAAAATTAGAAAAGAGAAAGAAAAAGATAAAAAGTCACATATTTATGAGTGTTACCTTTAAAAAAAAAGTATGTGTTCTTTTTTCAAATTTATTTGTGTGGTGTCATTAAAGATCTTCCCGTTGAGGAAAAATAAAAGTTGTCACAAACTATCTGTCTATCGAGGAAAAAGAAAAGTTGTTGCAGATTTTCCATATGTCACAAGGAAAGAAATGTGTCGTAGGATCTAGACCTATTATAGAAAAAGAATTGTTATCTCATAAGGAATTTTGGTCGCAAGTGACGATTGGTTAGCAGTTAATTTGAGGATGCGGGAGATTTCGACGGGGTTCTTTTTGGTCACTTTTGTCATTAATGCACAATAGCTACCATTGAATTGATAGGTGAATTAAAGGTTTGGTTAGAGTTTTCCTTGTAATTATTAGAAATATTGCACCATGTGACGAAAATCACTGCCACCTTTCCACTTATTGCTTGATCATGTGGAGGAATGATGGATTGAACATGTGAATGCATATAATATTCATGCCCAAGTTTTATTCATTTATATTCCATCTGACTAAATATGCTAAGCTTTTGTCTGCAACTGTAAAAGACACGGACATTTTTCACAGAGTATGGTCATTTCCATTTCCACTGTGAGAACCATTCAAGAATTAGGAATTGAGACTCCTTCACCTTCGCCCATTATGGAATACATTGCAGGATTTGTTCTGTTATCACCTATGTGTGGAAATTGAACCCAGTGATAGAACAATAACACTCACAACAATTATCAATTGTACATGCAAAATCACTCACAAAAGAGACTGAATATGGAGCTGAACACTAAACTGTATTAACTCAGTGTACAATAGCCAACCTTGTAATAACATAGGCTGCTGCATTAAATAATTACATAAGGGATTCGAATGCATGTAGAGGCAATTCGAATCTAGTCAAAAGCAGGCTTACTAAAATTAAGCAATTCCCCCATAGGTGAATAAAGTAGTTTCCAAATCAGCTAAGGAGCTCACGAATTGGCAAAATCACTTAGGCAAGCTAAAAGGTGATGGAAGGACAACTCATACATGCTTTTCCTAGGAGAAAAGAGTGGAGGATGTGGAGGACAAAAAACTAGTTAACCTCACCTAGTCAAGCTTTCCCAATTGCCTTAAAGCACTGAAAAAGTAGGCAATAAAGCAGAAAAAGCAGAAGGGCGCCTAGGAGGCCAGGAATAAAGCAGATTTGATTCCTTGAGGTTTCCCAAGCGCTCCATGAGTCAAAATACGAAAGTTTGACCACTATGGATAGGTAGATGACAACTTGCATAAGGTGGAATCATGAAACTAGGCAAATAAGACAAAAATGATTAATTTAATGTCTAAGGTAGCTAACTATGGGTTGATTATTCTAACACCCCCCCTTAAGCCTGACTTATGAGTAATATATCAGAAATTTATAGGGCCTAGCAACAAGGCTTAGTCACCATTTACATACTGCATGTCCATTTAAACAAGGAAAGAGGCAAAAACCACATGGGAAAATCCTCCCTTAAACATGGACTGTAAAACAAAATTTGGAAATCTTGTCTTCACTCATGCTTCACAGCATGATCAGCAATCCCCAGTAGTGATTTGAGATTGTTGAAGGTCTTCTCACAAAATGCTTTGGTGAATATATCAGCTACTTGTTCTGAAGATGAACACAAGAGTAGGTGAATGGTGCCATCATGCACAAGCTCTCTGATGTAGTGCATATGGATCTCAATGTGTTTGGTTCTCTGCTTCTGAATTGGATCATTATATATTCGAATGGTACTCTAGTTATCACAGTAGATGGTAGTTGAGTACTCTGATTTGAAGCCACACTCTCCAAGTAACCCCTGCAACCATAAACATTGAGTTGCTCAATTTACAACTCCTCCGTACTCTGCTTCTGTAGATGAGAGTGCAATGGCACTCTGTTTCTTGCTTGACCAGCTGATTGGCCCTTCTACAAGCATGAACACATATCCTGATGTGGACTTTCTGTCTGTGCTATCACTTTCCCAATCACTGTCAGTAAACCCAATCAAATCAAGATCAGATTTTGCTTTATAGAAGATCCCATGTGTCCTTGTTCCTTGAACAAAGTTAAGGATCCTTTTGGCTTCTTTCCAATGGATCTCATGAGGCTGATCCATGTATCTAGAAGCCACACTTACTACATAATAAATATCAGTTCTATTATGTGTAAGATACAACAAACATCCAATCAATTGCCTATACAGTGTATTGTTTACCATAGGTGAAGAATCAGCTTCTTCCATCTTCACTCCTGAAAGGAAAGGAGTCTTGCTTGGCTTGCAATCCTTCATTTTGAATTTGTTCAGCAAATCCAAGGCATACTTGGACTAGTGCACCTTGATTCCAGCTTTGTTTTGAGCAATCTCAAGCCCTAAGAATTGGCTTAAGAGCCCCAAATCTATCATGGAGAAGGCTTGGTTCATTGTACACTTCAAGGAAGCAATCTCATCCTTTGAGCTTCCTGTAATGAGAAGGTCATCAACATATAACACAATGATCATTAATTAACTTCAAATAGACATTTGGATCTGATTTGCACCGAAAAAAATTTAGTGATAGTAGGAAGCTATCAATCTTGGCATCCCAAGCCCTGGGGGCTTGCTTTAGCCCATACAATGACTTTCTCAACCTGAACACAAGAGATGGGTTAGTAGAAAATCCTTGAGGCTACTGCATGTATATCTCTTCAGTGGTATCTCCATTCAGGAAGGCACACTTTACATCCATGTGATGTACCTCCCATTGCTTTGAAGCTGCAATGGCTAAGGCTAACCTGATGGAGTCCATCTTTGCCACTGGTGCAAAGGTCTCATTGTAATCTATGCCATGAACCTGTGAGTAGACCTTGGCTACCAATTTGGCCTTGTACTTTAGAGGTGAACCATCAGCAGCAAATTTGGTCTTGTACACCCACTTACACTGAACTAGCTTCCTCCCTGGGGGAAGATCCACTAGCTCCCAAGTGTTGCTCTTCTGGAGTGAGCTTGAACTCTTCCTTCATGGCTGCTTTCCATCTTGGATCCCCTGCTGCATCTTCATATGTCTGAGGATCTGATTCCACCATAAGATATCATTTCTAAGCAAACATAGGATCCTTCATGCACATAGCACTCTCAAATTGAGATCTAGTCCTCCTAGGGTCATTGGGTTTCCCAGCTAGCTCTCCTGTTGCATGAATGGTCTTGGCTGCCCATTTTGGCCTTGTAGGGCTGTCAAGATATGTAATAAACTCATCACTATCAGACATATCAGAATCATCATGTTCAACAATCTCTTCACTTACTTTCAAAGGATCTGGTGGTGAAGAGGCTTCTCCAACTTTCACTGCTGCTAGGGGTTCTTCTTGAAACTGAACACACCTTTCGATGAAGGATTTGTTTGTGCTCAAATTATCAGCTTGTACCCTTTTGAATCTTCAGAGTACCCAACAAATAGACACTCTTGGCTTTGGGGCTGCAAAGCCTTCCTCTTTTCTATTGGAATTCTAGCCCAAGCCCTTGAGCCAAAATTCCTGAAATGGGTCACATCTGGCTTGTGCCCACTCCATGCTTCAAAAGGAGTCATACCATCAAGCTATTTATGAGGCACCCTATTCTAGATATAGGCTGCATATTTGATAGCTTTGGCCCAGTACTTTGGTGGCAAATTTTTGGCCTCCATCATGCATGTTGCCATCTCCTTCAGTGATCTGTTCTTCCTCTCAACAACACCATTTTGATGTGGTGTGTAAGGGATAGAATGTTGCATCTGAATACCTGCATCTGCACAATATTGAATAAACTCAGACTTGACATACTGACCACCATTGTCATATCTAAGGACCTTGAGTTTCCTCCCAGACTGGTTTTCAACCAAAGCCTTAAAGACTTTGAAGAGGCCAAAAACTTCAGACTTGTGTTTCAGAAAGTAAACCCAGCAATACCTGGAAAAGTCATCTATGAAATTCAATGCATATTTGTCCTGACTCATGGACATATGAGGGAATGGGCCAGCAACATCACTGTGGATCAACTCGAGGGGTGTAGAGGTTCTCTCATGACTAGCTCTCTCAAATTTATGCTCTGGGTGTTTTCCTAGGATACAACCTTGGCAGAATCCTTTGGAAAATTTTATCTTTGGTAACCCTATGACCATCTCTTTTTCACTAAAATAAAAAAAATACTTGTAATTTAGGTGGCCAAATCTTTCATGCCAAATCTTGCTTCCCTCATTAGCATGAATCCGAAGAGCAGAGGGGTTTGAGTAGGGTAGGAAGTGTGAGAACATGTATACCTTCGAAGTATGATTTGCAACTCCTTTTGCAATGAATTTACCACTTGAGATCTCTTTGATCTCAACTTCATCAGGGGAGAATATGACCTTCTTTGGAGACCCAATGTGGGTCATCTAACACTGATAAGAGGTTGGAGGCAAGACCAGGAGCATACAACACATTGCTGAACTGACCATGAACAAGATCAATCCTCCCTTTGCCCAAACTTTCAGTGAGAGAGTCATCTCCCAGTACTATTGGTGCACCTTTCGACATTTCAAGTGAGGAGGATGCCTCCTTGGTCGAAACCATATGTCTTGAAGCTCCAGAATCAATGATGAAACTAGGTGAGCTTGATGTGCCAGCAACCAATGCATGAACTCTCTCTCTTTCTTCTGAACTTGATCCTCCTTCTCTCTTCTTTGATCTGTCTGGAAGGGAGATGCCATTCTTCTCTAGGAGTTGGGTCAGCATGTCTATTTGCTTCTTCATGCAGGAGCTCTTAGTATGATTTCCCTTATTGCAGTATGCACACTTGCTCATTTCTCCTTTATTATTCTTCTTCTGGTAGTTCTTCTTGGAACCTTGTGGCTCCTCCGGAGACTTGTTCTTGTCTCTCTTTTGCTTAGGTGGCTTTTTAGCTTTATTTTTTCTTTTTGAATCCACCTTCGAATCTCTAGCAACCAGAGCTTGTTCTTTGGATGGTTTGATGGTGCCCATCATCACCAGTTTGTCTTGTTCTTGTGTGAGAGATTCCATGAAATCTGCAAGGCTAGGCATATTCCAGGTTCGAGCTATCAACTTTGTGGCATGAAGGTCAAAACAAACACTGAATAGTCAAGGCCAAGCTTCAATATTATGGCCAAGACTAGCTGATCATCCTTCTTTTCGATCCCACATTGTTTTAGATGCAAAACAAGTGCTTTGAACTTGGAGAAATAGAGTTGCAGGGATTCAAAGCTATTTGGACTCAGGGAGATCATTTCATTTTCGATTTGATGTCCCCTCATCTCATCTGTCTTTCCAAAAATATCAACAAGCTTCTCCCATACTTCATTCGATGATGTCAATCCATCAAGATGGAAAAGGAGGTCTCTAGAAATACTCAGACACAAGAGACCATAGGCCTCATCCCTCCTGGTGTGCCATTTTATCTTCTCTGCAGCTGCATTGGGCTCTGCTTCTGTTGCCAGAGTCACCCTGTAGAGGCCTTTCTCTCTCAACAGTATCTCCATCTCTGCTTTCCATTCAAAGAAAATGAAGGGAGTCAAGATGATCTTATGAGATTGATCCATAGCTCAGAAATTGTCTCGGCTGTCAGTAGAAGGCTCCTAGTCACTAATGTCGAACCTGCAAAACAAATTTGAAGGAGATAAATCGATCTATAATGGCTCTGATACCATGTGGAAATTGAACCCAGTGATAGAACAATAACACTCACAACAATTATCAATTGTACATGCAAAATCACTCACAAAAGAGACTGAATATGGAGCTAAACACTAAAATGTATTAACTCAGTGTACAATAGCCAACCCTGTAATAAAATAGGCCACTACATTAAATAATTACATAAGGGATTCGAATGCATGAGGAGGTAATTCGAATCTAGTCAAAAGCAGGCTTACTAAAATTAAGCAATTCCCCCATAGGTGCCTAAAGTAGTTTCCAAATCAGCTAAGGAGCTCACGAATTGGCAAAAGCACTTAGGCAAGATAAAAGGTGATGGAAGGACAACTCATACATGCTTTTCATAGGAGGAGTGGAGGATGTGGAGAACAAAAAACTAGTTAACCTCACCTAGTCAAACTTTCCCAATTGCCTTAAAGCACTAAAAAAGTAGGCAATAAAGCAGAAAAAGTAGAAGGGCGCCTAGGAGGCCAGGAATAAAGCAGATTTGATTCCTTGAGGTTTCCCAAGTGCTCCATGAGTCAAAATAGGCAAGTTTGACCACTATGGATAGGTAGATGACAACTTCATAAGTTGGAATCATGAAACTAGGCAAATAAGACAAAAATGATTAATTTAATGTCTAAGGTAGCTAACTATCGGTTGATTATTCTAACACTATGGTCACAGAAGAAAATGCACAGTCGCCTGTGATTCCATCAGTTACTTAAATACTAGACCCACCTGGAACATAAAAAGGAAATGTTCTAGTACTTGCAAGAAGGCAACAGGACCATGACTATCTGATAAAGAAGTAGGATTTGCATCCATGTTTCCATACTATGTCTTGCTCATACCAGTCGATGTTCCTAAGGTTATACTTGGAAAAACTGCAAAGTACTAGTTGGTAACACCAACCATACTGAAAGTAGTTCAGGTAACTACGAACATAATTTCAAACTTGAAGAAGATGGGATTTTTCAACCATGGCTTATACAAGTTTCCAGAATTGGAAATGAATAAATACATGACTATTATCCGAGAGATAGAATATTTTCCCATCCACATAGTTCCAATAGAATGGGAAAGAGGATTGGACAAAGATGGATTATTTTTGTTGATGCACATGCCAAATTTTGGTCACACATCATAAGTGAATTTTTGTGTTAAGCAATTTCTCGTATCATTCCATGGAATATGTCAATGGCTCGAATGGAATATTTCAGTGGATTTTGGGATGATATTAGAAATCACTATGATTCCCCTTACAGGAATCGACCCAGCACCATTTTATGCTGGAAAAGAAAAGGACACTGCACTAACGAATAAGGTGAAAGATAAGTATGACCTAAAAAGAGACACGAGCGGATTTTCTATCACCTCCATTAATTATATTGTTTTTCACTTCATAGCTAAGTTTTATCTAGCAAGTTCTTGAGGAAGATGTGGTCGAACCAATGCACCATAGGGACAATTGTTATGGAGAAGCTATATGTAGTAGGATTCCAGCTCAATTTGTTCCACTCTCAGTTAAATGAGCTGTTAGCATATGTAGAAGAGGTACATGAAAAAGGTATACAATTTCGTTATTCTTGTCTACTAATTTTGATTTCTTTTGCTGCATGGGAAGAACTAGCAAGCTACCAAGGAGTATATTTTCTTGTCCTGTACCAAGGATCTCCATACCAGAATCTCTGGTTCGACAAGGACCTACCTGAGTGAAATAAAGACAATAATGTATAATTATTTTTACACAATGAGGCCCTTTTACATTTTGTTAGTAAGCAAGCTAAGCTCACCATGGAGACCATTAAGTGGTTTTAGAACATTATCATAATTTTGGCTAGGGACCATCATATTTTTTTGTATCCTTGACATGATCCACAAAATAAATGTTTGGTGACGTTGTTTCAGCTATCTACTACTGAAGTTTATGGCATATTTCAATATTCACTAGAAGAATGTATAGTTCCTATTGTAGATGATCATAAGAAGAGCCATGACAACATGATCCATTGAAAAATAAGAATGGAGGACACAGAGAAGATCCACCACCAGCAAGGAATCCACGAACTTATCCCACTAATAGTCAGAATGACTCAAGTATGACCCCAACATATCCAATAGTGGCGAA
The DNA here is from genome assembly GCA_001517045.1 of Pseudotsuga menziesii. NCBI lineage: Eukaryota > Viridiplantae > Streptophyta > Pinopsida > Pinales > Pinaceae > Pseudotsuga > Pseudotsuga menziesii. Next base: position 117,922 of record LPNX010441285.1, on the reverse strand, counting down.
TAAGAGAAAGATGCCAAAGAAGTATCCATAGGGTCACAAGAAGAGGAAGGTCGACAAATCATATGGATTTGTCATCCTTACTAACGACGATTATACACTTCTAACAGATGCAATGACAAAAGTCACCAATGCAATCTACAAAAATATAGACAAGCTTTAGACAAAATTATCAAGTAGCATCAATTATTTACTATAGACACTGTGATGTAGTAAAAGATGAGAGAGTGGCATTTAACTACACGCCACAATTGCATGAGTTACAGGACCTAGTTGGATCATCTAAAGAGCGGCCTAATGATGCATCAATACTAGTGTCACCATTGAGGGTTCCATTAGTGGGTTGATCAATTGAATTAGGAACACCATAGATGAATACCATAGTTAGATATATGGGCCATGTCACCATGTACTTTTCTACATGGTTAATGTATGAAGTACATGCCATTTATAATACCACAGTCATAGAAATAAGGAATAAAGAACGTGTGCTGGTTAATGAGATAAAGTATTTGCACAAATTTGTCATTAAGATGAAGAAAGCAGTCCAAGAAACTTAGAAAAAATATAAGACCTGGAAGGAGGACATCCACTGAATCGACATTGTTGTTACAGTAGCTTGCAACAATTTATCGATGAAGGCATCATGCCAGAGACACGGAGGCTTCACTTGTTGACCAATATCCTATCACGTTAGTTCATATTGTGGGTTTTAAAATTATTAAAAATTGAACCAATATATTACAGGTATTGGGGGGGATGAGGGCTTTAAGGCGGGGGTGGGTAGGGTGGTTTATAAGGATTGAGGTATAAAAAGGGGTGGGGAGGAAGTTTTAAGTATTGGGAGAGGGTTTCAACAAAAAGATTTTGGTTCAATATCTCTGGAAATTAAGGGTATTCTTTAATATCCCATGATCACACATGCTATGTGAGATGTTCCTTAATTACCCCATTGAAGCACTATATAAGGAACCCTTTGGATACATTGAAGAGGGAGAATTGAAGAGCAAGAAAACTATTGTCCATTGTTGTCGTAGCTTTCTTATACTTGAGTCTGCATCCCTTTGTTCCTTGGAGCACTTGGTCTTCTTCACAAGATTGCCTTTGCTTGTGATCTTGCTATCGAGAGATGGAGGATTGAGGTGGTGGAGGCCAATGTGGAGGACTTAGTTTCTTCGGTTCATAGATGTGCCGACAGAAGTTGTCATTCATGTAATCTCTGATTTGTATGAATAAAAATATTTTTTCATGTCCAATGATGTGAACTTAAATGAATATTGAATCCATGGATGATTTTAATTGCTTATACATTATTCATTATATATGCTAAAGTAGGTCTAACACCATTATATAGAATGCTTGTCTTGTTTGTTGTTGTTGAGAGAGAAAATTGTTAACACAAGCGGGATTGGAAAAAGCTCAACATGGATCTACATCAACCATCTAGAATAAGGTATGTTTCGATATCCTTTAGTGTTAGATGTTTTCTTTCTATTGAATGTTGGGAAGGGATTGATTTATGTGGTTTCTCTGTTTTTTGTTGTACACCCCAAGCCATAGGAAGTTTTCTCCGTAACACTTCCCTTCAAATAGCTTGGTCAAGGAATCAAAAACTTCTTTCGGTGTCTTTAGGGAATACACTTGTGGTATAAGGTGATTTGTGATTGAATCATCTATGATATTCTTGTCCTTAACCAAGTTCTTCTTGAGTAAGGATTTAGCCTCATCTCCCTCTGGAACCATAACCTCTCTACTTATGTAGGTGTCCAATTCATTTCCTTCAAGAACTAGTGAGATCCTATACTTCCATGCTTGGAAGTTGTCAACTTCACAAGCTTATCATCAAGCTGATGTCATAGATCACTTTGAAATAACAACCTCAAATGAAAATAGAAAAAGATTAGATCTTACTGATTTGAGGTGTCCGTTCTGGTTCTGAAGCTGGTTGATCTAGGGTTTGTCAGAGAAACCCTAATTTTTAAAACTTTGAATATTTTCAATATGATTGGATAGAAAGATAGACCTCTTCAAGGTGAGCTGTCCAACGTACTCATTTTATGAAAATAGTGGAGAGAAGCTCCTGGAATAGGAAGCCATAGTTTACCAATTTCTTCTGCAGATGTTTTTGATATTGTTTCTGATTTATATCCGAAATTGCTACTCCTCTATGTCTAAAACTTTGCACTGAGGTATCCTATCCTGCCCCTATTCCAACACCATAGTTTTCATCAGAATTGGTTTCACCAATTGGGACTTATGATCATTTTCCCAAGGTGACCTGTTTTAGGACTGTTCAACATAGCGACATTGTATGGAATGTGACGTGTCACTATTTCTACTTTGGGGTTTTAAACTTCTACCATAGAAATTAGATTCCATGCAATTTTTGGAAAATATTTAGAAATTTCATTTGGACATTGGTAGCCTGAGATATAGCAATTATCCCCAGGTGTCCTATTTCGGGATGAATCCTGGAAGAGGCTGGAACTCTAACTTGGAGGAATGATATCTCCTAGAATATAGAGAATATGAGGAAAAAACATGGACACAATGTACATTGGTATTTTATCTACAACTTGTGAAATATTCGGCCCTTGAGACTTCTGCAATCCCAAGATATAGTGAATTTACCAAAATTTATCAGTTTTAGTATTTAGGGTTTTTCCAGCTGGGGGTCAAACTAGTGTTCGATTTTCCCAAAGTTACACCCAACCAAAAATCTTCAACTAGGTCTCTAAAATTTGATTTTTATGAGGAGAGAAATCCTATGTAGGGTTCACTAAAAAATTCCTCTTCTGTAAAAAGATCTAATTTCCCACACCAAAAAGTTCAAATGCCCAGAATCAAATTCTGCTTTGACACAAAGATGCGCCCTTCAATGGAGAGTCATCCTAGCATACTTTTGCCGATGGATTTTGGAGTGAGACACAAAAAGTGAGAAGCTAAAACTGCACAATGTCTTCTTCTCAGGTTAGCTGCGATACCATGTTATATTTTTATCATTTAAGCAAATATAATTTTAAGATCTTATCTGAGAGAATAACATGCATAGAAATAAACACAAGAGACAAGAGACACAAAGAATTTTTCTTGGGGAAACCATAAAGGAGAAAACCCCACAACTTCCTCAGAGATAGAATGAGCACCAATGGCAGCAGTAAAATCCAAAAACATAAAGATGATCTCCAACAGCTTGTCCTCTCTCTCTCTCTCTCACTTGAGAGAGCTTCTCCTCTCTCACTCATGTGCCCGAGTGAGTGAGTGTGTGTGTGATAAATAGAGAGGCTCACTCTCTATTTATATTATTTCATTCACTTAATGTCCACTTCAACATGTCAGCCCCACTTAACAATTACTTACTAGAGCCGACATCTCTAGGAGAGTCTAATAACCTTAGTGCCCCACAACTGTGGGGACTTTTCCCTCCAATCAACAAGGACAGTTAACCTTGACACAATTGTGGGGACTATTTTCGTGATTTACAATGGAGGTTTAACCTCAATGAATTTACATGTATTGTTTACATTATTGAATCTCCTGATCAAAACATCAGAGCATGACATGACTCAATTACATTATAGATACTTCCTGGAATAAACATCGGGGTACAATACATAAGATATACAAGTGAATACATTCCGAAGTTACAAATACATCAACACTTACAGAGTCACTACTCTAAATGGAAAGACTATCATTTCCAGTAATGGCATGACGCTAAAGCCAAAACATCTCTGCTAAAAAACCCAAATAAAGAAAGAACATAAGTTTACACAGAGTCATAATAGTGCCAAACTAAGAATCATAACCACAATGTATACACAATAACAAATGTATTATTAATTAACCATGATAAAATATATTCAAAATTACACAGTCGCATTTCCCAATCCAATGCACCATTGCAAGCAATGGTGTTGTCACAATTGCAAGCAATGGTGTTGTCACCATTCATCAAGACCCAACATATTAACAAAACACATAGTCATTAATATTCATCACAACCAACACTATTAACAATTTATTCATTTACAGAGTTGAATCCCAATATTCTCGACCCAAAGGCGCCAAACCCAACAAAAACCACAAACTATAAATGCATCTATGAATGCTTTGCTTCATTTTACAAATAGACCCATATCCATTTGCAACCCTTAACCCAAACCATGCATACATTCAAATGACAAGTTTAAATCTCTTCCAAAACACCATACACAAAGGAAAAAGTCTTAAAATTGTATGTAACGGGGCTTAGCCATGAAGGGTAATGCGACGACCACCAGGAATTCCCACGACCCATCCAGTGAAGGCCCTACAACCTACAAACATAGGACAATGAAGGCTGAGGAGTATGCCAAACCTCCGAACCGAAACAACAAATAAAAAAGAGTTGCAAAACCAGAATGAGTGACATAGCTTCCAAAGCGCAGTTGAACACCCGTTCACACGCCATGATATATACTAGATATCCGAGCATAGCTCACCCAAAGAAAGTGAAAATGACCCATGCCTCAAAAAAAATCCAAGCTTAGGGCTTGAGACCTCCAACTCCCAAGGCGCATTAAATCCGCCACCGTGTTCACCACTACATTGATTTACAAACCCAAGACTATATTTCATACCACTCCAAAACACGTTGTTACATTTGATTACCATGCAATTCATAAACACCAAAAATTGTATCATGGACTTAGGATAAAGCCATGAATGGCTTATAATATACCTTCAACATTAAATACAAGAATCTTAATCAACATAGGGTCAAGATTTAATATCATAAGTCTTATACAATACAAAATAAACCATATAAATGTTAAGTACATCTTGAAACTAAATCAAGGTCTTAAGACCATAAGTAATAATGGTAACCAATATAGACGTAGGTATAAATAACCCACTCTTGCGTAAATGATAAACGCTAACCACCATAATAATATATGTTAGGATAGGAATTTGGTCCTATTGTCTTCAACGACAATAAAGAATTTGAGCATAGGTAGTATGAATTTGTTTTAAACTGTTACCATAAGTCTTATGTCACCTTGTGCACCTGCACAAAGAAGAGATGCATTAGTTCAATAAGAACTAAGTAAACCCTGTAGCGATAAGTAAAACAAGTTACCTCACCAGGTGTTTTTACAAACGATACAAGTCCCACCACTCCACCCCTTGTCAATAGAAGTTAACCCAAGATTGTCCATAAAACAGTAACCAAACCTTATAAACAATAAGTAAGTAAATAAATGTACATACATACATGATAAGAAGCAATCAATGAACAACATAACCATCTAAATCAGATTTAAGTAACATAACGATAACATAGAATTACATTAATAACCACATCGGGGAAAACATCTAGAAGAAGGTAAGAACAACTTATGACAATTCAGTTCAGTGAACCAAGAACGACACATTCCACATAATCTAATATAATGTCCAGTTCAGGTAGTAATTAACTAGACTAATTTTTTTTTTTAAAATTTTGGGGACATTACAAGTGGTATCAGAACCCAGTTTCAACACTAAGAGACCAAATAGGCATACTAGACATTCATTGCAAGAAAAATAAAGTATGTTTTTAAATTTTGTTAACTAAATTTTTTTTTCCTGTTGTTAAAAATTTGCAATTGCAGGATTTTAAAAGAATAGTTTAGAACATGAACACTGAAGAGGAAAACAGCCGACAAGGAAAGTTGAATACCCTGACCGAGGAAGCAGAATTGGTGGTGGAACTAAATTCTGATACATTGACAACCATACAAAGTATCCAAGAAGACTTACATATTTTCAGAGATGATAATTTGAATGAAAGAAAGGAACATCAAGCAATTAGTGAAGCATTGATGCGAAACATGATGGGAGGAACCCTGCAGGGAGAATCCACTCATTCTACAAACAGGTTCAAGAAATAATTTTACCATAAATGGGCCAGCAGCCCAAGAGAAGAAGAAAAACAAGAACATACCCTTGGACCTCCAGAAGGATATTATCACCATATTTCTAGTGATGACTATGTTTCTCCATGCAGAAAGAAATAGAGAAATGATGAAAATCTCCAGGGGGATTTCAGAAAAATAAAAGCCCCAACCTATGAAGGAGAAAAGAACACACGGGAGAAAACTGAATAATGGATTCTAGGTATGAAAAAATATTTTCGAGTTCATAACTTCTCTAGTGAAATCAAAGCTAGTCTAGCCATCCATAACTTAAACAACAAGGAAGCTAGATGGTGGATAGAATTGAAGCATACCAAGAAAGATGAATTAAGAGAAATATGGTGGAGTAAGTTTAGAAATAATTTTCAGAAGAAATAAATGTTGGAAAGGTTCTTCGACAGAAAAGTGAAAGAGTTTCACGAATTGAGAATGGGTTCCATGACTATGGATGCATTTATTAACAGATTCTTGGATCTGTTGCATTATGTGCCATACATCAAGGACGAGAAAGTAAAAATACAACAGTTTTTAGGATGTATTCCTCCCAGCTTTCGGGAAAGGATTGAATTTTACATGCCTAAAACATTTGACACCACCTTACACAAAGATAGGCTTTGCTATGAGCATGGACAACTAATTCAAGAGAACATCAACAGAAGAAGAGACAGGTCTAGGACCTTCTCAGGAAATCGCAAACCAAGTTTCAACCCACCACCTTATAGAAAACAGAACAACAGTTTTCTAGCCAACAAGAACTTCAACAAAATAGGTACAAATCCATATGTACCAGCTCGAAATGCTAACAAGATAGCAACAAATGGGGGAGCCAATGCTTCCTACTGCAGAACAATTTCTGGAAATGCCAAGGGCCTCATTATGCCTGAGATTGTATGAACAATACCAATGGAGTATTACACAACTTACAAGAAGAACCAACGATAGAGGACATAGCTCGAACACCACAGATTTATGCAGCCTTGGATGGTCGACATGTAGACAATCAGGATACCATGGTTGAGATAGAAGGTAATACCTTAAACAATTCTATTTCAATACTGATTGACCTCGGTGCTTATCACAGCTATGTATCGCCTGAAATTGTTGATGTATGTAAACTAGGAAAAGTTAAACATGATAAACCTTGGCTAGTGAAACTAGCCACAGATACAAAACAAAATGTTTATGAAATAGTTAAAGACCGTGAGGTAAACTTGAATAGTTTTCCTACTAGACTGAACCTAAACATCCTACCCTTAGGATCATATGCTATACTTATCAGCATGGACTAGTTGGAACAAAACCATGTCATGCTCGATTTCTTACAAAAGGAAATATTGTGTATAGATAGCTAAGGGAATCAAGTAAATATTCAAGGAATACCTAGAAAGTTTCTGTAAGGCAGATATCCACTTTACAAGAAAAGTGCGTTAGGCAGGGCTGCAAACTGTTTGCAGACAACATCTAGGACATAAAATTTGAAAGAGTGACAACACATCAAGGACTTTCCATTTCTCGTAGAATTCAAGGACGTATTTCCTGAGGAAATTCCAGGATTACCACCGAAACGAGACTTAGATTTTTTCATAGAACTAACACCATGATCAATTCCAGCTTCAAAGGCCCCTTACCACATGAGTGCACCAAAATTGGTGGAACTCAAACTATAGTTGCAGGAGTTGATTAACAAATGATATATATGACCGAGTGTGTCCCCTTAGGGAGCACCGATACTTTTCGTAGATAAGAAGGATGGTACAACACGGATGTCCATCGATTATCGTCAGCTTAACAAAATGACTATCAAGAACCAATACCCACTCCCTAGGATCGATGACTTGTTCGATCAAGTAGGAGGAGCCAAGATATTTTCCAATATCGACCCGCGATCTGGGAATAGGTACAGATTTGCGATGAGTATATTCACAAAACCGTATTTCGTACAAGGTATGACCACTACAAGTCTATAGTGATGCCATTCAGGTTGACCAATGTACCTGCGAACTTTATGTGTATGATGAAGAATATATTCAATAAATACCTGGATAAATTTGTTTTGGTATTTATAGACAACATCCTAGTTTACTCTGAGAGTAAAGAGGAACACAAGAAACACCTCCACATAGTGCTACAGGTGTTATAGGAACACCAGCTCTACGCTAAGTTTAGAAAATGTGATTTTTACAAACCACAGATATAGTACTTAGGTCACATCATCTCCGAGAAGGGGATAGTTGTCGACCGAGAGAATATTAAAGCCATAGAATATTAGCCTACCCCTAATAGTTTCATTGACATTAGATCCTTTTTGGGATTATCCAATGATTACCAAAAATTCATTGAGATCTTCTCGAGGATAGCTTATCCCATGACCACTTTGCAAAAGAAGGAAAAAAAGTTCTTATGGACGACCAAGTGTGAGGAAAGTTTTCAAAATATTAAATAACTTTTGACGACTGCATCGATACTATGAATTGCACATCCCGATGGAATTTTGTTGTTTGAATGGATTCAAGCATGGAAGAGCTCAGAGGAGTCCTCATGCAAAATTATTACATGATCTGTTATGAATCACAAAAATTAAAAGAACACGAGAAGAACTAGCCCATACATGATCTTGAGTTAGTGTCCATAATCCATGCCTTAAATATATGGAGGAACTACCTCATGGGAAAGAAACTCCTTCTAAAAATAGACAATATGAGTCTGAATTATTTATTTGAGCAACCAGATCTGAATTCCAGGCAAGCCAGATGGTTGTCTTTCCTTAGTGAGTACCATTTCGAGATAAAGCATATAAAGGGAAAAAAGAACAAAATTGCGGATGCTTTGAGACAATGAACTCATATGATATATGAGGTGACTTTAATTCAAACCAATTTGTATTTACACGAGAGGATTAGAACAGCCAATAGAGTTGACCCTTTCTATGTTGAAATCCTCAAGAAGGTCCAAGAGGACAAGTTGTTTCAGCAACAAAAAGAGTACAAGGTGGAAAAAATGGGACTACTATGGTCCAAAGAGAGATTGTACGTTCCAGAAGTTGGGGACATTCAGTCCAACATCCTCAAAAAATTTCATCAGACACCCTACTCAGGGCATTCGAGATATGAAAACATGATATCCGCAGTTAAGAAACACTTTTTTTGGCCTAAGTTGAAGGCCAACATAGCATTGTTTATCCCAAAATGTCAAGAATGTTAGCTGGTCAAAGCTGAGTAACAACATCCTTCGGGGTTGTTGGATCCATGAACCATTCCATAATGGAAGTGGGAGGTCATTAGTATGTATTTTATCATAGGTCTACCTAAGAGTAAGAAGCAAAATGATTCTATCTTTGCAGTAGTTGACAAATTGTCAAAAGCAACACAATTCATTCCAGTGAAGTCAGCCTACAAGGCAGTACACATTGCCAATATCTTCTTGAAGGAGATATTTAGATTGCATGGGACACCCAAGGCAATCTTCTCGGATCGAGATACTAAGTTTACTAGGAAATTTTGGGAGATCCTTATTCTCTGGATTAGAGACGCAGTTGAAATTTAGTACTGCTTACCACCCGTAGACAAACAGGAAGACATAATGGGTAAACCATATTATAGGGGACATGCTTAGGATGTATGTCATGAACAACCCCACCAAGTGGGAATATTACCTACATCTTACAAAGTTTGTGTATAACAATGGATACCATACTTACGTCGATATGAGTCCCTTTGAGGTACTCTTTGGATGTAATTTTAGAACAACGATTATTTGGGATAGCCCGGTGGATTGGATCATGTTAGGGCTTGACTTACTAAAGGACTTGGAACAATTGGTTACCAAGGTCTAGTTGAACCTTAAAGAAGCACAAGACCGCCAGAAAATCTACGTAGATAAGAAAATAAAAGATAAATATTATCAAATAGGAGACCATGTTTACTTGAAAGTAAAATAAAAACAAAGCTCATTGATCTAGGGAAGGTGTGGTAAGTTAGCACCTATATTTTGTGGGCCCTTTCAGATACTGGCCAAGAGAGGGCCAATGGCTTATGAATTAGCATTACCCGCTCACATAAGAGTCATTAATGTTTTCCATGCATCTTTATTAAAGAAATATGTTTATGATACTAAACATGTGATTGATTGGTCCTTATTACAGGTGCAACCTGAAGGGGTGTTTTCCTCGGAACCCCTTCATATACTGGACAAGAGAGAGGTGCAGCTCATGAAGTGCACCATAGTCCAGTTGAAAGTGCAATGGAAGCACTTTGCGGCTGATGAGGCTACTTGGGAGAATGAAGCCACCATGAGAAAGGCTTACCCCACCTTGTTTCATGATTTCATTCTGAGTCCCTAGAACACTAGGGATAGTGTTCTTCTAAGCAGGGAGGGATGTAATATCCTGAATTTTGACTTGACACTTATGGGCATAAGCCCCATTGATTATGATGTTAATTTGATGTTTAGTTGGTATATTGGGTCTAAGATCCCACTGCATATGAACATGATGATTTGTTTGATATATTGGGCATAAGTCAATTACATATGTTTTATGTATGATTTCATGTGTTGGGCATGGACCCTGAAGAACATAATTGGTGAGCTGTTTTATGTTGAGTGAGGAGCTCTCGACCACATGGGTATTTGATGTTCATGTTGAGCGAGAAGATCTGGAGCATATGAGTGTTTCTATTTGTGTTGAGCGAGAAACTCTAGAACACATGATATATGAAAACCTTTGTGTTGAGCATGAAGCTCTGAAGCACATGAAAAGATAAAATTGGAAGTGTTGGGCATAATCCCTGGAGCCTTCCAAGTTGATGATGAGAAAAATATTTGAAACATCTGATCCTCGGCCATTGTATCCCTAGGTGTATCCTACAAGTACATCCTAGCATTAGTGTTGAGCGAGGAGCTCTAGAATTGAACTAAGTTTGTAACTCCCCATTTTTTAGCGTTTAGTATGGGCTCTGGATAAGCGCTAGGAGTTACTAAAAAGAATAAATATGTCGAGTGAAAATGAATCGAATAAAACATTGATCTCATTTGACTTATTTTTAAGTTTTTTAATGAAATTTTTATATCTCATCAAGTACTGAAGAACTACCATGCCATACGAGGGAATCCACCTTGCAAGGAGGTTTAGAGTTTCCTAACCTATTTAAACTAACCATTACCTAAAGTCCTTATTAAATAAAGTGTCATATGTTTAGGGATCATGTTATATGTTTATGGATCATAGTCCCTTGAGCATACTTGAGGGAGTAAACTCAAGAATTATTTCCTAAAGGTAGCTTTAAAGGCTTGAGGTCCATGAACAATGCATCGAACCTGCACATAGGACCTCCGTATGTGACATTTTGCATCTAAGAGAGAATATGCAGTGCATTAGAATTCTCTTAGCACTACAAACCTAGTCCTTAGGCCCTAAAGGAATCCTATAGACATATAGGTTTAATAAAAACACCTTGAACAAACACACATGATCTCTTAAGTGTATCCTCAACCTTTAAGTTGGGATATGGCCATGATTAGGATTTTTTAGCATTAGATATGTAGGATAAGTTGTTAATCATGGTTTGTACATAAAGCTTTATTTTTAGGTTATAAGCCATCTTTTAGGGATCAAGGTCAATGATTGACACCTTGAATCACCATAGATGAACTCTCACGTTGATAGTTTTGTTTTGAAAGGGGATATGGGAACCATTAGGGGTTTCTAAGTACTATGTATGTGTCTTGGGACCTTAGACATAATAAGGGAGGAAACCTATGCCTTAGCTCCTAGAAGATGCTTCTATCTATCTAGAGCCAAGAATGATGTGTTGAACAACCTCAATAGATCCTTGCATGGTTTCATTTACCTTGAAATGCGCATACTAGCTCCATTAGAACATTTTTAGCACTAAGTACAAATATCAGGTCCCTTCACATGGGTAGGGGTAAACACTTGGTCCTTAAGCCTTAAAGGAAGTTGTTAACCATTTAAGGCCAAAACTGATGCATCCAACCACCACACGTGACATTGAATGTGAATCATTTGAATCTTAAATCAATATATGCATGCCATCATCATTTGTTGAGCACTAGGTATGCATCTCAAGGCCATGGACATGGATGGGGGAGGAAACTATGGCCTTATGCCCTAACTAAAGCTTCTATGCATCTAGGGACAGGAAGGATTCCTTAAAAAATCACACATGGCATCTCATAGATATATTTGGACTATGAATATGGATGTTAGTAGAATTAGGTGGTTTTGAGCAGCAAGTATGGGACCTTTGAGACATGATTGAGGGAATATACTCATTCTTTAGGCCATAATGGAATATTTGAGGCACCTACGTTAATGAAAAATTCCTTGAAGCACCATAGATGACCTACTCAAGGTATGCTTGGTCTCGAAGAAAATATATGAATTCCTTTAAGAGGTTTTCAACATTAGATATGGCTATTAAGGCCTCAAGAAGGTCAAGGGAGGAAATCCAAGACTCAATCCCTAAATAATATTTTTTGCATTTATGGATAAACATGTGCCTTAGTCACTATACCTATATTCCTTACTCATTGGCCCTCCTTGCCTTTGTATTTCCATCTCTCACTATCTCTATGTGTATGTGTGTCTGTCTTTCACTCTTCTCTCTCTCACAACCTCCCTATCTCTCTCTCTATCTCTATGTTTGTGTGTGTGTCCCTCCCTCACTATCTCTCTCTACATCACTCTTTCTCTATTTCTCCCCTCTCTCTCTCTCTCTATATATATATATATGTGTGTGTGTGTGTGTGTGTGTGTGTGTGTGTGTGTCCCTCCATCATTACCCCTCTCTCATAACCTCTCCACTTTTACTATACCTCCCTCACTATCCCTCCCTCCACCACTCTCTCTCTATCACTCACCCCTCCCCCTCTCTCTCTATCGCTCACCCTGCCCCTATATCTCTCTTTGTGTGTGTGTGTGTGTTTGTGTGTGTTCCCCCCTTATCTCTTTATATATCTATGTGTGTGTGTCACTCCCTCACCCCCCTCTCTCATAGTCTCTCTCCACCTTATATATATTTCCCTCGCTATCGCTCCCTCCATATCACTCTCTATATCATTCACTCCCCCTCCCTCTTTGTCGCCCACCCCTCCGTTCCTCTATCCCACACAATCTCTTTGTGTCTGTGTGTGTGTGTGTCCCTCCCTCACTTTCCATATCTCATACTCTCTCTCCACCTTCTATGTACCTCCCTCACTATCCTTCCCTCCATCACTCTTTCTCTATTTCTCACCCCTTCCCCTCTCCCTCTATCGCTCACCCATCCCTCTCTCTCCCACATAATATTTGTGTGTGTGTGTCCTCCATTCTCTCACAAACTCCCTCTATCAATCCCTCTCTCTCCTCCTTCTATTTACCTCCCTCTATCAATATCTCCCTCACTTATCCCTTAATTACTATCCCTCTGTGCCATTATCCTCTCTCTCTCTCGATGTCTCAACTTGTATCCCTCCCTCTCTATCTCTTTTTACCCTCACTCTCCATGTTTCTTTCTTTCAAGCCTCCACCCTTTGTCTTTGACACCATCTCTCTCTCTCTATATATATACATGTGTGAACCTACCACTTTCTCTCCTTGTGTCTATCCCTGCAACCCCTCACACACACACCTTCTATCACTCCCTCAATATCTCTTTCCTTCACTCTATATCCATCCCTCCCTCTCTATCTTATTCTCTCTCACACTCTCTCCACATCATTCTCTCTCTTTCTCTCTGTCTCTCTCTCTATGTTTTCATCTTATCCCTTCTCAATCCCTACCTCATTATGACCCCTTTTCTCCTTTTATCGCATCTCATTCCCATATCTTCAATTTCCACCTCCTTCGCCTCTCTCCTCCAACACGTCCTATTCCTCCTCTAATACTCGATATCCACCTTTGAATTCACCAATCCTCTCTCTCATAAAACCATAAGCCACTTCCTCCCCTCCACCTTATCCCCCTTCGTCACTCCAGTCTCGTGTACTGCTTCTAACCCTATATGTCTTCAACACCTCTTCTCCTCCTAATAATTATCTCAATCCCCACTCCCCTTCTCCCTTGTAACCCATAATGTTCCCATTCCATTCATCTTTATCCACTTGAATTTACAACATCCTCCTAGGACCTTGACCCTTCCCCATGCCCTCTCAACTACTAACCATCCCCACTTGAACTCCCAACATCTTCCAAGGCCCTTGACCCTTCCCCACCCACTCTCAACTATTAACCATCCCCACCTGAACTTCCAACTTCCTCCTAGGCCCTTGACCCTTCCACACCTCCTCTAAACTATTATCCATACATTTGATATCTTACATATAGTGCTATATTTTCATCTGTACAAAACTCATGCACGTTATAGAACTACATAACGCGCGTGTGTTTTGTAGTTCTATAATGCGCACGCGTTTTGTAGTTCTATAACGTGTGCACATTTTGTAGTTCTATAACGTGCGCGCATTTTCCAATTCTACAAGGGCAGGAGATGTAATTTGAATTTAAACAAGCCAATTCACTTTCTCGCATGTCACCAATAGTCCTATGTATATGGTTTGTAGTTTGCTTTGGTAATACCAAACCTGTGCTATGGTATATGATAAACCATAGCTAATTGGGCATTTCTTCCATTTTCTGAAGAAGTCTTTGTTTACGCACTCATTATGGTATCCTACATACAATCATTTTTGACTAAATATTAAACATAAATATCATTTTTTCTACAGATTCTAAATATGTAATTTTTATTAAAAAATATTATATTTTCCTATTTTTACAAGTTCTATTGTGTCCTAACTCCTTAACTCAAAAAACATGTTGTTAGTGTTTTTTCCATAACTTTTTCATTCTTAATCATTTTAAAAATTAATTATGTGGTGCACTATAAGACACCGACCTCTACATTCTATAAAAAACTTATTTCATGATTATTTCATTAAGACCTTAAAAGGATGCACCCACAAAAGACATACCATTTTTGAGGAATGATCACTTAGATAATTATAAAAATAAATAAAAATTACTAATTTTATTTTCAAAAAATAGCGCTGCACTAGTGCTATATGTTCTCTACATGCCTACAAAGTTTTGTATCCTGAAACCATCATTTAGGCCCTGAAAGGATGCACCCACAAAAACATATACCTTATCATTTTCCTAAAAAATAAAAAGTGGCTATTAGAAAAAATGACACTGGACATAGTTGTCAAAATTTTCAATACATAAAACTTATATATTTGAAAACGTGATTCAATTTCCTACATTTAGTATTATTTACTCAAAGCAAGATATTTTGTGTAAGTATCTCAAAAAATACAGTTCAGTTGAGGGATGCTTGATTTTTCAGTTTTCTATTGCATCTAACGTGCCAAAAGTGACCCTCATTAGCTTGCACTCACCCTCTAGATATTTTTATATATATTACTTGGTAAAAACTATTGTAGAGTTAATACGATGTTCTATAGCATTTTTAAAATGGTTTCTTAAAACCCTAGTTATCTTGAGTGAAAGTTTAAACCAATTTACTGTAATCATAAAGTTGGCCTTTATAATAGACCTTTAGTGTAAAATTGTAATAGTATAAACTCTTTTATTTAATCTCACATAGAAAACTTGTAAGTTTTACTATTACATATACTATACTATCGTAGATAAATCTATGAGCGAATAATAAGTAATAATAGTTACTTTATTTTACGCAGTGAATACAATAATAAAAAAATGTATTAAGGTGAAACTTTAAACAGGAAATCAGTACTATAAAATTAGAAACTACGAATATTGCATGTACTATGAACAAAGAATTATACTATACTCTACCATTTGCCATTAACTTTATGGAATGGAAAAATTGTAGCATTCGTTGCAATAATACTCTAAACATAAGATCTTTCTAACCTACTTACTTCAGTAATGATTATTTGATTTAGAGAAATACATAACATTCTTAAACCTGTAATAAAAATATGAAGTAATTTTACAGCTAATAAACAAAACAATTTAGAACCTCGATAATTGTTGAAGGAGGACAAACACCCAAAGGAGACCATTCCTCCCAACCGTCTCCTGAAAAAATCCAAGATTACTTGCTTTAGGACCCCCAAGATTGTTCACTGAACCACTAGGATGAAGATGTTGTATAACATCCCACATAGAAATCTCTATAGATTTGCACTCAACAACAAACTTAACTCTCATAAATTTCACTTTAGCTATCCCCTCATCGAATGCTTTGTGTGCCTGACTTTTCAGTTTGCATCAGTCACAAGGTTCATCACTTGGAATAGAATGTAATGATCCTCCAACTCCATTCGATGGTATTTATAATATTTCCTAGGTATTTGGATCAGTTTTTAAATTAAATGAGCCACCAGCTCAGTTCCTCCTCTTAGGGAACATGATCACAATTTAAGGGATTTTTCATTATACAACAACTAGAAAGTAAAATTCTAGTGCTGCCACTTTTCATTTAGCCTTATACATCTGCTCATTCCTCCTAGTGGGTCAGTGAACACTCTTTCAATAGTCTCATTTGGATAGGTTTCTCTCCATTTAATTATTTAAATAAATAAATATTCAATTACAGTCATCCTTGACCAACTTGCTCATAAAAACTTTACAATAACTTTTAGCATAATGTTTTCTCAAATAAATAAAAATATTAATTTTTTAGTTCTAGATGGGTTACAAACACTCCCCCTTAAGTTCAACATCGTCCTAAATGTTGCTTAAGTTTATTCTGAGTCTTCTTGAAAAAGAGCTAGATATGCCTCCCGCATATGACTCTCCAATTCCGAGGTTGCTTCATTTGGACTAAAGTGTTTCCATTGCACCTTTACCTATCCAATGGTGCGATTTCAGACAAACATTTCCCTCCTATCGAGAATATAGTTTGGTTGCACTTGAAAATATCCTTCAGGTTCTACTTGAAAAACAGTCCAGTCGATCACATGAGTAGCATCATGCACATACTTTTTTAATATGGAAATATGAAATACAATAAGTATTCTAATATTAGGTGTCAAAGATAACTTATATGTAACTGGTCCAACTCTTGCTAATATTTCAAATGGCCCACAATACATGGGTGATAATTTAGCACAAATTCCCAAGTTAAAGGAGCCCTTTCTGGGTTTTAACTTGACAAATACATGCTCACCTACTTGGAATTATTTCTGAGTTCTTTTAAGGTGTGCGTGACTCTTTTGTCTGTCCTGTGCAGTTTTTAGATTGATTTGTACCTATTTCACTGTTAGTTCCATTTCTTTTAACAAGTCAGGTCCTAACATCAACCTGTGAATCACATTACTCCATCAAATGGGAGTCACTACTACATTTTGACAAAAAATCCGACGGCCGTATTGTCGGATTTTCGACACTTCCCTGTCGCATGTACGACACTATGATTTTTTTTAAGTGTCGGTGGATTTTTGTTGGTTATCCGACATCTTTCCAATCCGTCGGTTAAGCAACAACTCAGTTTACCGTCGGTTAAATATTAATCGTCGGTTATCCGACACTTACAGGCGTCGCTTTTACAGCATGGTCATCGGTTAAGCGACGGTGACAAAAAATTTCTAAAAAACATTTACACCTACACGCGTCGCTTAACCGACACCTACAGGCATTTCTTAAGCGACGGTATTATATTTTTAAAAACACACAGGCGTTGCTTAACCGACACCTACAGGCATCGCTTAAGCGACGGCATTGTATTTTTTATTTTCTTATAAATATTGTGACGATAAAATTACCAAACTTCCTGTGATATATGACTAGGCTTCCTTTAAAAAACATATACATAGAATTAAACATTATTAACACACGTACATTTTGAAATACTATAAGGCACACATTTGGTCTTGTCAAAATGTCAAAACAATACCACTGTTATACTTAATAATGCTGGAAATTTGACTTCTACAAATGTTGAGAAAAAGAGCAAGCAGGTAAAACCAACAAATTTATAACTTATGACTAACCTCAAGCTGCTCTAAGCTCACATAATCTCCGTTTTCAAGTTTCTTCCTTATGGTACCAAAGTCCATGGGATTTTCAATAACATCAAAATAGTTTGGGAGCTGACAGCACAGGAAATAACACATTTTTTATCAAATCGCTTTATAGGAAAGAAACAATAATCAAATTATTTGTTCATGGAAAGTAGAGTGATATGGAAAAACATGGAATACCACCTCTAGATCCACTGGTTCAGAAAATACTCCATGTGTGTCCTTTCTGTTGACAAAGTCACAGACAATCTAGAAATCATTTTTAAGCATGGAAAATTTTTAAGAATGCTTCATGAACAAACAAACAAGGAAACAAATAAACTGCCCACATCTTCATTGTGGATAAGTAGAAAATAATACAAACTTTACTCACTTTTGAAACTTATCAACAGCAGCAAAGAGCACTTTCTTATCTGGCATAGGCAGTACTGGCTGCAGATCTTACGGTGTACCTGTTGGTCATGCCAACTAGAACATATATAAGGACCACTTTGCATACACCAATAAAGTATGATACAACTAGACAAAATGCAATAAGTTGAAGTATGAAGTTAATTTAAGTTCCCATGCAATTTTAGGCAAACCTTACCCAACTGTATTTTGAGCAAATTGCGTGCTAGATATCAGGATTCAAACCAATAATTTAGTGACTGCACTTAACTAAATTGCCAGTCTGTATATACCCCAGGGCCGCATGTAAATGTTGTAGGAAACAAGGAAAAAAACCCGGAATAGACCCGGTAAGTTCTGAGCTTTGATTTCGCTTGTCCTTCTGCCGATACAGAACAAACCATATGATATTCATTAGTTGCAGATAATCAACTTAAATAAACCACACTCCAGAGGAAAAAAAACTAATTAAACAGAATATGATAATGATATCCAATTGTAAAGACCATAACAAATTTCAATGCCTCTTATCAAAATAGGTACACATCCTAGAGTAAATGTACATCTCTGCAAATTCTTGTCCATTGTACATCCCCAACAAGGAAACTTCAAAAACAAAAGCCAAGATAATTACACATGAAAGCAACAAAAGATATATATGGCAACATGGAATCTTGCTTCCATCACAATATGCCATGTTACTTCTACAAAAATAAGATAGATAATGTATGATTCACTAAGAACAAACAATAGATCAAGAACTAAGGTTGAGATCAATAACAAAAACCCAGCAACCCAATAAAGCTAACTCCTTTTCAACCATCAATGATACTAAATAGAATGGAAAATGAATCATAAGGGAGGTCACTTGATAGCCTAGAAAATAACATGTGAGTTCATAGAAGGGGGTTTTTAAATCCAAGGCCCAGCTATATTGTATGAAATTTTATGAGAAAAAACAAATAGATATATAATTATATCCAAAGAGAGATCAGAATAGTGAAGTCGCTAGTCTTTTGCCTGGCTTGTTCAAGTTGAGGTTTGAAACTGTCAATCGTGATCCTATGGATGTGGAGAACAATCTAGATCATCAATTGTCACTTATATTGGAAACTCTCTTTCAGTTTGTTCATGACGTGGTTTTGGATGATACCATTTTTGATAACATACGCACATTTGTTCTTGCTTCTCTATTGGACATCTTGGATGGAAGAATGTGGAGGTATGAGAAACAGAATACAGTTCAGAAGCTTTCTTTGGTTTACAAGCCTGAGGTTATTATTAAGATTTTGGGATTTGCTCGGGATACTAGATCACAAAACTGTAAAAAACTTCATTGGAAACAAACAAGTCAGGGAGATCATGAAGGAGATGGGGTTGTAGACTTAACTTCTATTGCTTTGTCCTGTAACCTTTGCTCAGAGAATTTTGCCTTAATTGTTAATGGGCCACTGCTATTTCTAACACTTGTTGTTTATGAGTAAAAGATCGTATAGCTGATAAGTTTGAAAAGTGAAATACATGAAAGTCGAGTACTCCGTTAAACTTTATGAGGTAAAAGGTTGAGTAGCACTGTAGCTGTTAAGGTTAAAAAGTAAAATAGATGAAATTCAAGTTCTACATTAACATTGCTCTTGTGAAATGCGAAACTTGAAATTTATTCATTTTTTAATTATTTTTTCGTGTGAATCACATCAAGCTGGGCTAACTTAAAATTAAGGGCTCTATGCATGACAGGGTTTAAACCTGGGCCATTAACATGGCAACGCATCGTCCCAACCACTCAACCACAGGCTGATGGTCTGAAATTGGTTTCTTGTAAAGAAGAGCAGTCTTTGTTGAATGATAATAATGTAACTATGTGGATACTTCATGCTGGTGGTCTGTAATGTGCAAATGGAATATATATGTTCTTTAAGCATTGATCCTGTGATGTTCTAGTTTTTTGCATTGATCTACATTTCTTTCTTGCCTACTGAATTATCTTGTATATCAAAAGATTATAATCTTATCGTTTGGATGATGATAGTTAATCCTTTGAAATCCGTATGTATCATGGATGAGAAAATGTGGCAATTTATATATTTTCTCTGCACAATGCACATTGATGGTTCAGACTAACAACAAGATATGGAAAGAAGTCCACAAACTTCAAGAGAAACTTGAAAGTATAAAGTGAAAGAAAAACAGAAGGTACAGAATTTTGATCTAATAGTTACATAGACCACTTGAGAACTGTTCATAACTCTTGCAAGGATCTCAATGCCTGACATTCAAGCATTGTTTATTTACCTGTACTACAGTCTACATTTGCACTGGTACAATTCTTATCCATCGTGCATTTTGAAAAAAAACTTCCACGTGACATTAGTTTCCTCCATTTTTTCATATAGGTCAAATACTATAACTCAATTAAATGCATTAGAGATGGTAACAAAAATACCAACATAATAATTCACTCTTTTATAGGAAGAGTACCTGAAATACAGGTTTTTCTGGAATTTACAGAGTCAAATAATTTATGACAAATATATTGAGAACACCTACATATCAAAGCCTGGAGATGAGCCCTCCTTCCATTTAGTTTAGCCTCTAGGGTGTTTTACATGTCCTGAGTTGCTGACAGTGGAAATTTACTCTAATCGCTGATCTCAATTATACCTAGTTTCCATGAACAACCTAAAGGAATTGATGCTACAGTTCATGAATATCACAAGGACAAAACCAATTTGGAATGTACCTTATCATTTATGTTTTAGTTGTTCCAATGTATCAATAAAGTGGGGCATAAGCACACCCCCAAACTGTTGTCGCGTGTATACCAGCAATGCAAAGGCCAGGTCAAGCTTATATAATAGGTTTAAGGTGATTGATAAGATTAGTGAAACTCATGTTCATTGCTGACCTTCATTATTTAACATTTTAAGATGTATTAATTTTAACAGCTTATGGAACAAATTTCTCATAGCTTAAAAAATGTTCTGGTATATGGAGTGTTATTTTTGTTGGAAAATGGTAATTACTCGCAGATCTGTACTTAACCTTCAGCTGACTTTGTCAGAGGCCGTACAAGTCGAAATCTTGTCTGTCAGTCTGACAAGGAGGAAAAGTCCACGAGTAGGCAACATAATCCAGTCGAATTTATTTCTGAAGCTAAGTTGTTAGATAGATAGTAATTACAGTCTTTAATGGCAAGTCAGTCGGCCCATGCTGTAGCAATCTTCAGGTTGCCTATAAATAGAAGAAGCAATTTGTAATTTAGTTTACAGACAGATAGTAGACAGCAGAGGAACTCCGGGTGAGAAAGAGAAGTCGAAGCTCAAGCTTCTGTGCATGTGATTTAATCGACGAGCTAAAGCTCTGTAGACCGACGAGTCTGAACGGACAAGTCTGGACGGACCATTTTGTAACCGACAAGTTTGTAGTACTTTGTTATTTTAGCATAGTTAATATATGAAATAGTTTGTGGTTGAATGCATGATTATTTGGCCGCACATGTTTCCATATTTACTCCTGTAAATGTCTTTTACAGTTACTGATAAGTAAAAAAACAAGAACCCATAAAAATCTCACCGTGTGAAAGTTCCAGGTTTTACGGCACATTGGTCGACTCATGTCTTCCTATATATTTGGGCACATGTTTCTCATAAGTTATTTGGATTTGTAAATGTGTCTAGTTTACTTCATTTTACTCACAGGTGAAAAGCATTTGTAATTTCTTAAATCTTTAGACTAAGAAACATATTCTGCAGATTTCGACCAAAGTGAGCCGACTAGAGTGGTCGAAGAGACGACTTGAGTGGTCGGTGAGTTAGCCGACTGAAGCAGCCGACTTGGTAGAAGGTCCGACTTGGTCGGAGTAAAAGTGGTCGAAGTAATTTTGGTCGGACAAGTAAGTCGGAGTAATTTTGGTCAAGGGAAGGATCGACTAAAATTTATAAACTTGTCTAGTCGGACATAGACAAGCTTCACCCGACTGGTGAAAGAGAAAAGTGGTCGGCGTGAAAGGTAAAAGTGAAAATTTGAAATTTGAATATTGACTGAGCGCTAAACCCAAGTTTAGTCGGCTCGGTTTTGGCTATCTGGTATCAGAGCAAGGTTATATCAGAGCAAAGTTTATATCAGCCCAAGATTTTAGGAAATAAATCTTGTCTTAAAAAGTGGAAATTAATTTTCTAAGGAAAGTTAATTAAAAAATTAAAAATGGCTTCCACTTCTGGTTCATTACAACCTCCAAGTTTTACTGAAAGAATTATGAATATTGGTCTTTAACAATGAAGGCTTTATTCAGAGGACAAGATGTCTGGGAGATAGTCCAGTATGGTTATGTAGAACCAGCAGACATGACAGCATATAACAATCTCACACAGGCTCAGAAAGATTCCTTAAGAGAACAGAGGAAGAGAGATGGAAAAGCTCTGTTTTTCATACATCAAGCTATGCATGAGAGCATACTCCCAAGAATAGCAGCATCGACTAATGCCAAGGAAGCATGGGATACATTGGAGACTGCCTATCAAGGTTTGACTAAGGTAAAGACATCCAAGCTGCAGATTCTGAGAAAAGATTTTGAATCTCTATGCATGAAAGATTCAGAGAATGTAGACACATTCTACACCAGAGTTGTTGGTTTGATAAACCAACTAAAATCTCATGGAGAACCCGTATCAAACCAAATGGTTGTTGAAAAAATTCTCAGAAGTCTTCCCCCAAGATTTGAAAATTTGGTTGTGACCTTAGAGGAACACACAGACATGTCGACGTTCTCCATTGATGAGCTGCAAGCTTCACTCATCAATCATGAACACAGAATCAACAGATCAGAGACATCATTGGAAGGTGCATTTGCAGCACAGTCATCCATAAGCCGTGGTAGAGGCAGGGGGAGAAACAACTTCAGAGGCAGAGGAAGAAGTTCTTCAAGAGGAGGACGAGGCAGAAGTCCTGCAAATGTCGGTGGTAGAGGAGATAACCAGAACCCAAGTCAGCCAAGTGGCCAGAGGTTTGATAAATCAAAAATTCAATGTCATTACTGTAAGAAGTTTGGTCATTATGCATATGAATGCAGGAAGAAGCAATATGACCAAGGAAGACAAAGCCCAAGTCAGTCGACCAGCACCAGTACTCCGACAAGTGCAATGTTAATGGCATCGACATCTCCACTTGAATGCAATGTTGTTCAAGAAAGTCCACATG
Source organism: Pseudotsuga menziesii (assembly GCA_001517045.1). Lineage (NCBI taxonomy): Eukaryota > Viridiplantae > Streptophyta > Pinopsida > Pinales > Pinaceae > Pseudotsuga > Pseudotsuga menziesii. The sequence goes on along the minus strand of LPNX010441285.1, from coordinate 94,391 downwards.
ACATATGGTACTTAGATTCAGGCTGCAGCAACCACATGACTGGTAATTTAAATCTATTTTCCAGTCTAGACACTTCAGTTAAAACTGATGTTACACTTGGAAACAATGTCCAAGTCACTGTCTTAGGAAAAGGCACAGTTGATATTCTAACCAAATAGGGGGAGAGTAAGTATATCCCTGATATCTATCATGTCGAAGGTCTGAAACATAATCTGTTAAGCATTGGACAGTTGTTACAAAAAGGCTACAGAGTCTACATGGAAGATGAACACTGTGTGATCAAAGACAAGCGTCCAAGCGACCAGCTGATAGCAAAAGTGCCAATGACAAGCAGCCGCTTGTTTCCATTGAGAATAGTTCCCAACATAAAAGGGAATACAAAGCCAGGAGTTGCATTCAAGGCAGAAAGTGAAGAAATAGTGGAGATCCTCGACAAGAGAGAAAATTGTAGTGCTAATTTGCAAGCTGCATTTCAGACAGAAGTTCAGGATGAATCCTGGTTGTGGCATTTCAGATTTGGACATCTGAATTTTGGTAGGCTGAAGCTACTGCACACAAAGAATATGGTGAAGGGATTACCACTGATCGACAGACCAGAGAGGGTTTGTGAAGGCTGCATTTTTGGCAAGCAACACCGAGAGACATTTCCAGTCGGAAAGTCCTATAGAGCACACACACCACTTGAAATTGTGCACTCTGACATCTGTGGTCCAATGCAGACATCATCCATTGGTGGCTGCAAGTATTTTCTAACCTTTATTGATGATTACTCAAGAAAGACATGGGTATATTTCTTGAAACATAAATATGATGCATTTGGTTATTTTCAGCAGTTCAAAGCACTCGTGGAGAACTAGAGTGGTCACCGCATCAACATTTTAAGGACCGACAGAGGAGGTGAATATGTTTCAAATGAATTTCGGAATTTTTGCAAGACCCATGGCATACAGAAACAATTCACTGCACGGTATACACCTCAGCAGAACGGTATAACTGAAAGGAAGAACAGAACCATCATGGAGATGGCACGCAGCATGTTGGCATCCAAGCATTTACCAAATGAGTATTGGGGTGAAGCAGTCACAACTGCTGTATACATTATGAACCGATGTCCGACAAAGAGTGTGAAGAACAAAGTTCCCCAAGAAGCATGGACAGGTATGAATCATAGTGTTTCACATTTAAAAGTTTTTGGTTGTGTTGCATATGCTCATATTCCAGATGAGCTGAGAAAGAAGCTAGACAAGAAGGGACAGAAATGTATTTTTGTCGGCTATTCAGAAGACACAAAAGCATACAAGTTGTATGACCCCGTCACAAGGAAAGTGATAATCAGTCAGGATGTTCAATTTGTCGAGAACGAATCATGGGATGGAACTGTCGACACAAATGTCAAGATTGTGTCGAACATCGACAATGATGAAATGGAAGAGGAAGTGGTTCAAATACCACATGTAAGTCAAACGGTCAGAGCACCGTCGACTCCCATGACACCAAGACATGGTTCAGCACTAGGACCATCGACACAAGTAGCAGCTCAAGCTACACTGACAAGTACACCAAGAGGACAGCAGACTCCATCAAGCATGTCGTCGAGGTCGACATCGATAGAACCGGTGAAGACAAGAAGTCTGCGGGAGATATATGAAGATGGTACACCTAATTCATTCTCTCTGTTTGCACTATTTTCCCCTATATATTATCCACTAACATTTGAAGAAGCTATTGAAGAAGAAGTATGGGCACAAGCCATGGATGAAGATATAGAATGCATTGAGAAAAACCAGACATGGGAACCGGTCGATGTACCAATAGACAAGGATGTAATCAGTGTCAAATGGATTTACAAGACAAAGCAAGATGCTGATGGGAATGTGCAAAAGCACAAGGCAAGAATGGTAGCAAGAGGGTTCACACAACAACCTGGCATTGACTTCAATGAAACGTTTGCACCTGTTGCACGCATGGATACAGTCATAACAGTTTTGGCCATTGGTGCACAAAACAAATGGCAAGTTCATCAGATGGATGTCAAGTCGGCATTCTTAAATGGCTATCTAGAAGAGGAAGTATATGTGGAACAACCACAAGGGTATGAAGTTCCAGGTTAAGAGCATAAAGTCTACAGGCTAAAGAAGGCACTCTATGGTTTGAAGCAAGCTCCTAGAGCTTGGTACAGTCGGATTGATTCCTATCTCATTGGAAACTGATTTCACAGAAGTGAAAGTGAACCGACTTTGTACACCAAAGTCGATGAGCAAGGTAAGATGTTAATTGTTTTCCTGTATGTAGATGATTTAATATTTACTGGTGATTATGGCATAGCATATTTTAAAACAGTCATGGAAAGTGAATTTGAAATGACTGATCTGGGGCTTATGAAGTTTTTTCTGGGCATTGAATTTCAGCAGTCTGAAAGTGGTATCTTTATATCACAGTCTAAGTATGCAAGTGAAGTTTTAAAAAGGTTTAACATGTCTAACTGCAAGACAGCCCCAACACCAGTGATAATAGGTTTAAAATTGAGCAAGGATGATGAAGGATCCACTGTAGATCCTACGCTATTCAAAATGCTTGTTGGCAGCCTTATGTATTTGACATCAACAAGACTAGATATTATATATGGTGTAAGTCTGATCTCAAGGTTCATGGAGTCACCAAAAGACTCACATTGGCAAGCAGGTAAAAGAATTCTGAGGTATGTAAGTGGCACAAAAGACCTTGGTATTATGTATTCAACCTCAAAAAAATTTAAACTCATTGGTTACACTGACAGTGACAATGGAGGCAGCATAGATGACAGGAAGAGCACATCTGGGTACACATTTCATCTTGGTACAGGTGTTGTTTCATGGGTTTCAAAGAAACAACCCATAGTAACTCTATCTTCAGCTGAAGCAGAGTATGTTGCAGCAACAAGCACTGCATGTCAAGTTGTCTGGATGAGGAGAGTCTTAAAAGACTTGTCATAGAACCATCAAGAACCGACAACAATCTTCCGTGACAACAATTCAGCCATAGCATTATCAAAGAATCATGTGTTTCACAAGAGAACCAAGCACATCGACACAAGGTTTCATTTTATAAGAGAGTTGGTGAACGGCAAGGAAATTTGTTTGGAATTTTACAGGTCTGAAGACCAACTGGCCGACATCTTCACAAATCCATTGGAAAAGGACACATTCCAGTATCTGCGTAGTTATCTTGGAATGACAAGTTCTCCACAGTGAACTCTGTCATAAACAGAGCATGTCTAAGCTCTGAGATATTTTGTAAATTTTTGTTTTAAAAATCCCCATCTACTCATAATTAAGGGGGAGTGTTGGAAAATGGTAATTACTTGCAGATCTGTACTTAACCTTCAACCGACTTTGTCAGAGGCCATACAATTCGAAATCTTGTCTGTCAATCTGACAAGGAGGAAAATTCCATGAGTAGGCAACATAGTCCAGTCGAATTTATTTTTGAAGCTAAGTTGTTAGATAGATAGTAATTACAGTCTTTAATGGCAAGTCAGTTGTCCCATGCTGTAGCAATCTTCAGGTTGCCTATAAATAGAAGAAGCAATTTGTAATTTAGTTTACAGATAGATAGTAGACAGCAGAGGAACTCCAGGTGAGAAAGAGAAGTCGAAGCTCAAGGTTCTGTGCATGTGATTTAATCGACGAGCTAAAGCTCTGTAGACCGACGAGTCTGAATGAACAAGTCTGGACGGACCATTTTGTAACCGACAAGTTTGTAGTACTTTGTTATTTCATCATAGTTAATATATGAAATAGTTTGTGGTTGAATGCATGATTATTTGGCTGCACATGTTTCCATATTTACTCCTGTAAATGTCTTTTACAGTTACTGATAAGTAAAAGAACAAGAACCCATAAAAATCTCACCGCGTGAAAGTTCCAGGTTTTACGGCACATTGGTCGACTCAAGTCTTCCTACATATTTGGGCACATGTTTCTCATAAGTTATTTGGATTTGTAAATGTGTCTAGTTTACTTCATTTTACTCACAGGTGAAAAGCATTTGTAATTTCTTAAGTCTTTAGACTAAGAAACATATTCTGCACATTTCGACCAAAGTGAGCCGACTAGAGTGGTCGAAGAGCCGACTTGAGTGGTCGGTGAGTCAGCTGACTGAAGCAGACGACTTGGTCGAAGGTCCGACTTGGTCGGAGTAAAAGTGTTCGAAGTAATTTTGGTTAGACAAGTAAGTCGGAGTAATTTTGGTCGAGGGAAGGATCGACTAAAATTTATAAACTTGTCTAGTCGGGCATAGACAAGCTTCACCCGATTGGTGAAAAAGAAAAGTGGTCGGCGTGAAAGGTAAAAGTGAAAATTTGAAATTTGATTATTGACTGAGCCCTAAACCCAAGTTTAGTTGGCTCGGTTTTGGCTATCAATTTTGAATGCCATGAGCTTATAAACATGTTTAGAGGTTAACTAAGGCTGAAATTTTCAATGCTTGCAATGTGTGTCCATATTATTTATGTAGGATTCTTTCGTGAATTATCAAAATGAAATGGTGTTATATTTTCATCCCAGGGGCTTATCATCGTGATAGAACATTTAGATTTTAATGATGTTGCCCGAGATTTAATTATAATGATTGCAATGTATCTCCATTTATATTATCTATATAATATGCTGAGGAAAAGAGCAAAAACATATCCAAAAGAGATATTAGAACATAAATTAGTCAAATACAGCAATATTTTTAGCCCACGGGGGAAAAAATAATGAAAATACATTGAAGTAAAGGCGAGAAGTTCAACACTAACCCCCTTTGCAAACTCTATTCTCAGAGCCAGACCACTGAGTACCAACCCTTGAAGGATTCTCTTTGCAATCACTGCATCCTCCTCTTTCTTGAATTTTATGAAAGCATAGTTACGGGTAGAATACATAGTGATACTTTCTATTTCCCCAAATCTAGAGAATTGCTCTGCCAATGCAGTTTCTGAGACATGCTGAGATACATTGCCAACCCAGAGGTTTCGAGAGGCCTGAACTGTGTCACTTTCTGTTTTTTGTAAGCAGATCTATCCTTTATGGATTCAAAGTAGGGACGACATCAGGCTGCACATGGCCTATATCAATATATTAGGGTTTGTTTGTCAGGCTTCTCTTGGTATGTGATTGCCCTAGGATCATTAATCTATGATGTAACTAAAATTATAATATACTCATTGTATTATCATGCCATCAATATATATTAAGGAATGTTTTGTTTTTTGGAGGTTTTCTCCTATAATGGCTGTATTCTTGAAGTTTTCTTTACTGAAGCAGTCACAACCATTTCTTCAAATGCCTCTACTAGTTTGTGTCAATGGACAGCTATCAGCAACATCTCTGCTTCATCATTCCCATCAGATGGGAGTTGCCTCTGGCCCCTTGTTTGTATGTTATTACAATCAATGCTCTAGGATATCTTCTTGGAGTTGCCGAGTTCTGGAACAAATTTGGGGAACTCACTTCTTGCTGATGAGTAGTTACTTAACATCCATTTTGCTGATGACTCAGCTCTCACTCCAAACATATCTTGTAACTCTGTTAAAGGTACAAAGCAATTTGCTGCATTGACATTTTTGCAAAAGCTGCTAGAGCTATTGTGAGAGAGAAAAGTATGGGCATTCATCATAGAGAAAGAAGGATTTCAAGTGTGGCTTAACATCAAACAAAAACAAATCCAACCATAATTCCCTTTTGAAATTTGATGTACCTGTAAACATTATTTGGGATCAAGTTTTGCACAAAATGGAAAAAAAGCTTTAACAATGGGCATGCAAAGATGTTCACTTTGCAAGCCAAATCATCATCATGGTTAGAAACCTGGCTACAAGTCATGTTTTAACTCTTCTTGTTTATTTCCTAGTGTAGGATACTAGCAGTAGAAGATTCTTCTTTGACAATTTCTCTGGGGGGAAGCGGCAATCGACAAGGTGGAAAAAAGGGACAATCAGTTTCCTGGGACCTCTAATTGTCCACAAAGGATGGAAGGACTCGGCTGACAAATATTAGTATTTGAGGGATTGTGTTAGTAGAAAAATAGGTCATGAGAGCCATAAGCAGAAATTGGATAGGATAGATACTTGTCTACAATTGCATATAGAATGTTACACATGTACAAGGTATACTCAAGTGATATGAACTTTCATAGTGAGCTCAAAGCTTTTTAAATATCTGGTTCATGTATAGTAGATGTGACAAGCATGGCAGTGACCTACATACTTTTACTGTAATTTGCAAGATGATCCCCGATGAATAATTGTTTTAGTCAATTTTGAATGCTCAAGGCTACAATGTTCTCTAAAAATGACTTCAAAATCTACTAACATGCTGAGTTAGGAGGTTCCATGGTATCTAGAAGTCTCACTCTTATTTTAAGACAAGTACTTGGGTTGTTAGTCACTACTAACATCCTAGAGCTACATTACACTAGATTTAAAGTTACCAAATCATTTTGGGGTTGGGTTGTATTGTTCCTTCTGTTTCTCCCCTCCAACAAAAATAGGTTTGAGAACAATGGATGAAGTGACAGCTATTATGGAGCAAGTGGGATTTGATCAGACTGATGCATTGGATAAAGAACTGTGTGTATCACTGCCACATGTAACAAATTAAATGGATCATCAAATTCCATCAGTGCCCTATTCCAAGAGCTTGCTTAACAACTTCCTCTACTTCTCATCACCAGATGAAGCTTAATTTTACAATAACTAAGCATTGCTGCATGTCATGGCATACAGCCCAATGATTGCCACTTCAATAGATCAAGATATCCTAGTCCTTCCCATGTGTATGGCACTCCACTCTGTCTGCTAGTTATGAATAAGACAAACATAATAGGACAAAAATATTCCATCTTTCCCCTCAAACATTTATCTTTGGGATCACCAAACCAAATATGCAAGAAAAAACCTACCTTAAACATGTTTATTATAAGCAATTCAATTCTTAAAGAGGTCAAAAGACTCTTTTCCTTTATGTCAAATATTTTATTCCATAATGTAATCGTAAACACCAAGTCATTGAAAATTTTCTTACCCTTGCTTTGCTTCGATGTCTCTGATGAAGTCAATGTTAGGCTCGCAATCCGAAGGAGGTTTTGGCCACTCATGTCAGTTCACAGGATATGGAATCTATCATCAAGATTTGTAAGGAAGGTAGAATGCAAGATGCATTGATGTTTTATGATGAAATGATTAAAAAGGGGCTAGTGCCAAACTTTAACAATTTTAGTGTTCTCATTAGGTCACTTGACACAAATGATAAGCTGCAAGAAGCAAACAGGGAAATGAAAGAAATGCTATTAATGCTTAGCCATATCACTTGAAAGAGGAACACTGTAAATTATGGATAATTTATTAATTTCTGAGGTATGGTAAAAATTTGACTACTTGAAAGACTCAAGAGAAATGGGAGAGGATTTAGAATCTGTTCCATTGACCCTCAATTCGCTTAGTTGATCTACTTCTGAAGAAACTGTCTTGACTCTTGACAGTGGACTTCTTCTCATTCATTTTTGAGGAATACAGGTTTAAATATTATTAGGTTGAGATCTTCTTCTGCACTTAACTGAGAACACAATTGGAGGGAAGAGGGCAAGGCTCTTCCACAGATTAGGTGGCAACTACAAAATAACCGCAGCAACAATAATAATAATAGCTTACCATCGTTTCACTTCGATTCTTCCTATACCATCGTCGAGATAAAATGAGACATCAGTAACCCTCTCTTCCTTGTTGAATACCATCCCAACGAGGGTTACCTGTGCACCCAAAAGACATACATAGTAAGGCGATTTATTCCATAATACATAAACACCTTGAATGTTCAGTAAAAATTAAGAACGGTTCTTACATTGTTGACGTCAACGCCATCTATTGTAAAATTCGAATTCTCATCAGAGAGCTTCTGGGTTGCCTGGCTTATCTGTTTTACCGTTAATGGAAGAATCCTGGTGCTGGTACCACTTTTCTGTAAAACCATCCATGCTTGATTGAATGTTGGGCTCCTTAAACTGCCAAAACATGCAGAGGTTGAAAACCCTAAAACCGCCTAAGCTGAGAGGAAAAGCCGCTTACCCTCACAGAGGAGAAACCGCCTTCGTTAACTTGGGTGGCCTGAGAGGGCATAAAACCACCTCCTGAGAATAGAGAACCTCCATTCGACTGATTCTGCATGCCAAACATCTTTATTCTCTACTTTGTTAATCCCCGCAGAGAACAAGGGTTTTTGGATGAAATTCACAAAGAAAATAATATCGGGTGCGAAGGATATGAAGTGTAATCAAATGACAATGGTGTTTTTCTGAAGTCTTCACTGATATTGGGGATTTGAGGGCGGAATCAAAACTCCTGCCAATTTTCTTCCCTCCGTTTCATTCGCCACTTTGTGTTGAATTTGACGTTGGTGTCATTTACCAATCACTTTGACATTTGACTATGGAAATTTTAATCTTTTCCTAAGAGGCATATAACCTCATAAATTGTCTAGCGTCTTAGTTAACCTTTTGTGGCAATAATAAGAAACTAACCTTATTTAGATATGATATTCAACAATGGGATTTTGAAAAATTAAAGAAGTAACAATGCTTTGAATCAATCCATCTTACACTGATTCTCACCTAGTAATTTCATATCAATACTATTATGCCTAATTTTGTAAAGAGAGAAGTCATTATGTAGCATGGTCACCCTATTCATAATGATTTTGATTCAAGGAATTTTAATGATGCAATATGGAATATTATTTGATGTATGGCAAGAAAATATGTCACAAGGAAAAAATACTCACAACCAAGGGAAAACCCTACTTTGAAATGTCTTCATTGTCGAGCTCTTTCCTTGATTTAAGGGCTTCCTTTGCTTGGATAGTTTCTAAGGTTACAAATTGGTTTTGACTCAGGTCTTATTTTGTATCATTTATGGGTTTGGGAGTACCATGTTTTTCTCCCTTTATTCAAGGATCTGGATGCTTTTTGAAACTCTTATTCTCTCTGCTAGGTTGGGGGTAGGTTCTTTGGGTAGTTCTTGTTTAAATGACTACAATCATGACAACTATTGCACTATAATGGCATATGTTCATAGTGGAATGGTTGCACAAGGGTCTATTTGTTGATTTTGGAGCTCTATTTCTCATGGGAGCTCTTCTTCAAGTTATACCTCAATGTGAATTCAAGCACAACTAAAGAACTTCGGTCTTGGATCAACTCTATCAACAACTCTTCTTAACTTATTCCATATTGCCTCAAGGCTCTTAATGCATAGTTTTTAAAAGAGATATGGGGCAATCTCTCCCACACTAAAACATATTATGGAATCTCCTATTTTAGCTCAAAATCTAGAGACCATTGATTAAGATATAAAACTCCAGTGCCCCAAAACCATGGGCATTGTATAATATTAAATCATAACCATAGTTAGATTGAAAATGTAAATCGAAGAAGTCTTTACCAAAAAAGTAACTTTAATTTTTCCTTTGAAGTTAGGAACCTACTAGTTTTGGATAAAAGACTCAAATGCTTGATAAGATTGGTCATGCTCCCAAAAACATCCTGACTATAATATGATAAGTATACAAAAATAGCTTTTTTTCAACACTACAAATTGAAAACTAAGATTAAAAATGTTCTCTATATTTTTAACAAAATGTGATGCATTGTGACTAGAGTTAGTTCTCTTTAAATAATTAACAACCATCCCCAAACCTTGCATTCTTATCCCACAAGCATGTACTCACTCATACATGTTAGCCATGATCACCTTGAAAGGGCACTGCTAAACCACACATAATTGCATTTTGAATATATCTTATTTTATTTATATGAAAACTCTATACTTCCTCGCACACCAATTATCCATTTAGTGTTTAATTAACATGATTTATCCCCTAACAATGTCTAAGGCATTAATATCAACCCATGATGCACATAACATTGTAATGGTACCCATATCTCACTCGAAGGTCAATAATTTCCTATCGAAGACAAATTATGTGGACTATATCATTATTTATTGAACTTTATTCCTAAAGGATTCATCTAATTATGAAGGGACTTATTTTCCTTCCTCGAATATGGTCAATGCATTACAACCCACCCCCACCACACAACACCTCATACTGGTACACATATCCCACATGGAGACCAAATATCACCTCTTAAGGAATCGTATTGTAGTTTGAGATCATGTTGATGACTAATGATCCTTAGAGGTGAATTTATTGTGTAAGTCCCTAATTTTTCTCCCTTTACTATTGTTACGGCCTTGACACCTATCCCGATCGCACAAAAACTCATAAATATGTCCAGATATCACTTATTTGCCAAATATCTACTTTAAATCATATATTTTGTGGTTTGAGGCCTTTATCATGGCCTATTAGCTTACTAGTCATAATTTAGAGCATAAATGCATCAATTTCTCTCCCAACCATGGTTTGAGACTCATTCATAGTGGAAAAAACCTCATATTAACACTCTCATACCACTACGAGGACAATGATGTCCAACACATACCATGTTGTATGGTTTGTGTCCTTATTCATGGACCTTGGTCCTTAGAAGCTTCATATAGGGTCTAATAGTTTTATTTTCCTCCAACTCCTATTGGAAAGGCCTTGCCACCCATTGCTTTCATCCTATGCATTTTTTTTATCCAAGGAGTTGTTGATCATGTCATATAGCTTTATTTTATATTACTATGAAAATAAGAAATTATAGAAACATAAAAAGCATCATAAAATAATCATGGATATCTCTTCAAGGCCTTTGACATGAGCTGAAAAACTGGAAAACAAAACTTCAAAAATTGATATCAAGGTAGAAATTTATGGGAAATTCATCTGTGCATTATATAATGCATGTGTGTTATTGAAATCCATTTTTTTCTAGGTAGGATAGTTTCCACTCACTCAAGGCGCCATCGCTTAAGCGACGCTTATGAGACTATCCATCTCTTAAGCAACGCTTATGGCCACATTTACAAAAAAAAAATTATCCTTGTGATTTTTGGTAAGTTTAAAAAAAGAAATCCACACGCCATCAGATTTTTCCGTCGGATTTTGGATCGAAATGTAGTAGTGAGTATTACATTTCCTACCATACAATATTAAAAGGACTAGTTTTAGCTGAAGCTCGATAATGATTGTTATACGCAAATTCGACTAAGTGTCAATAATCTCCCCATTTCTTGGGATAGTCCCTAACATACATTCATAACATGTCTTCCATAAATTGATTGACTCTTTTTTTTTCCATCTGTTTGAGGATGATAAGCAGTACTGGAATTCAATTTACTATCTAGTCCTTTAAACAATGACTTCCAAAAATTACCAGTAAACTTAGGATCTCTGTTTTTTTTAATGTTTTCTAAGTTGTGTATTATTTTTTTTTAGGTTCCCATTCCTTATCATTCTTATATATCTCAAGCTTGGATTGCACTTGGATGCCTCGATATGGTTAGGACATAGTCTAAGTAGTTTTTTTTGTATAATGAAGTGTGCTCCAACTTAAAAAAAAATACAATAGAAGAGTTGTTATCTTAATGAACTGTAAAATTAATGATACACATATGAAAACTTAATGCGTTCAAAATAAGTTTTGTTGAAAATATATCATTTTTTCATGTAAATATTAAAGGGTTCTCAATTATAAAAAATTGTAAAAAATTGAAAGGACAATATTTATTTTTTTCATTTTTTTGTTGAATGGTTTACATCATTTATACTCGTCAATGTAAGTACAATTACTTATATTACCCTTCATCTTAGAAGGGCTCCAAGAATAAATTCCATTCTATTTGAAATTAAGACCCACCCTTCAAATTTGATAACTGTTCCTCAATTTTTTTTACTAAATATAAACGTGGTGAGCATGCATATAAAACCAACCTTGGTAGTCATGTACAAAGTTTTATTTTTCGAGTGTTTAAAGGAATCTCGATCGATGTTTTAACGGAAGCTCGGTCGAGGGTTTATTAAACCCTCGATCGATGGTTTGATAAACCCTCAATCGAGCTCCAGACCTCGATCAAAGCCCTGAAAAATAGAGAATTATCCTTCTTACAGAAAAATCAATGTTTCTTTGTGTCTTCTAGGGGTGTAAACCCTGCCATTCATGGCACACAACTAAGTGGAGTTAATACCGATAGATTCATCACTAAATCCTTTATCAATTGCGGCATCATGCATGGGTTTTGGAATTCATATGGGTTTTTTTTAATTAGTTCTATAACTTACACTTAGAAAACCTGACAACAATTTTGAAGCAGCTCAAAGAAAAATCCGCAGGGTAAAAAATACACATCCAAAAACTTCTAAAAAATGCACAACCCACACATCGACACGTCCTCTTCAAAAGGGTATCTTTGGTTTTTCAATTTTTGAAACTAGTAGAAAAAAGGTGGGATGGACACACATGTGTATAAAATGATGCTGAAATTAGATGTGGTCACTTTCAAAAAATAATAAACAATTGTATATTGTGAAATAAGTTAACAAAAAAATATGAAGACCATAGTGCATTTTGTGTAGATCATGCTCATATATATATGTATATTAATCTAATATTGAATTATTGGGGTTGGACACGAGCCACTTATTAACTTGTTCAAATTTTTAAGGTTACATAGTTCATTAAATGAAAAATTTCACACAATAAATGACATCAAAATATTAAAAAAAATATATAATTGGGAAGCCAACATAATATTCTACAGTTTGTATTTTTACCACAAGTCGAATTTCACATGGCATATATGTGTTTCGAGGGCTTCTATCTAGCACATGAGTAAAAAACAGGTTTTCATCGACAAATTTGGCCAAAAAGTGTTACCCACCTTCATGGAATCACCCTATCACCTTTAGTGTTATATTTATGAGGGTTTGGTCTATGTTATTATCTGCATTTTATTTCATCATTTACAGGTTAATTTCAGTCTTCTCTGAGAGAGGTAATTCTTTAAACAGAGTCTAGATTTTTAAGTGAGTTAAATTTCTTGTTTATTATTTCAAGTTCAAAGCATAGAAATAATATCAGAGATTTTGTACCTAAATATTACTAACCCTAACTAATGAACCTTATCAAAAAAATGACTACTTACAAACTAACTTTATATCTTTCCTCTGCTGGAAGATTTCATATTGCCAGCATGCTTGTATTAATTATAACTATTGAAACTATTACTTATAGCCTTAGCATAAATACTATGCATAAAAATATAACTTAAATATCATTGCTGAAACTTTAAATAAAATGACAAAACAAAAGATAAACAAATTTAACCTATTTTTAAAAACCTACTAAATATCATTAAAAAAAACTCTAAACTAATAATTTCCACTTTATAACTTTACCTACATCGTATGCCATCCTTCGAAACCTATCAACGTCTGTAGGAAGGATTATTATTAAATAATAATCATACTATCAACTATCAAAATAAGAATCAACCTTAAACTTAATGTAAATTCATTATTGAAATAACGTATCCATTTAAAAGTTTCAGGATCGAATCCTATCGGCACTTCTTCCGAAACAACTTCACGCATACAACATTAAACCACAAACCCACATAGCCCAGGATCGAATCATGTGGGATCATGTCATTAAAAAACATGGGTTATATAAAACCTCCACCAGAAAACAACAAAGTTATAATGCTTCAAACCAAAGTGGAGAACATACCTTCCAAAGCGCAGGGCGAACCAGTCCCCACGCCGTGACAAAACCAGAGAATCGAATAGAGCACATAACCATAGCAGTGACAAATGGTTTTCCCATCCACAACAGAACAAGAATAAGGTTTTATTTTCCCCATCCCGAGGAGCATTTACTCCGCCGCCCTGTCCACCACCAACGTCGTGATTTTTACCCTCATTCCTATACTTTAAAACCCCAAATGTGATTTTGTACTGGAAATGCGATTTTGTATTGGAACCACGATCAATGCCATCATCGAAATAGATACGCCAAGGTTCATGGAATATAGAATATTCCATGACTGGCTCTTCATTTATATCATGTGCCATATAAAATTTAATACAATATGATTAGGCCTCTATTATTTAGGCATAAAAAAATTCCAACCATATGTTATAAATACTAAGCATAGGATTAAAATTTATCAAGTCCTAGCCACAATAAAATGTTAACCAGATAGATGTAGGTCTGAAAAACTCCAAATTTTTATAAGCATTAACATAATCGGTAGCAGTAGGAGTAGTTAGGCCAAGACTCTAGTCTTGTCATCTTCAAAAGGAATACAATAGTATAGCATGGATAGCATGTCAAAGTTTAGCTTTCGTAGCGATTTCTCACCATATAATGAACTTGCACAAAGGAAGAAAAGGTTTGCATTAGGTCAACATGAACTAAGTAAACCCCATAATAGCAAGTAGAACCAGTTATCTCTCCAAGTGGTCCCATAAGGGATCCAAATGCTGCCACTCCACCCCTTGATGGTTAAACATAAGTCAAGACTTTCCGTAAACATTGAACAATTATTATAACCAAGAAGTAAGATAGAACTGAACAAACACATGCACATGTATGATAAGAAACAATCAATTAACAGTGTAATAATCTAAATCAGTTCAAGTAACATAAACACATTATATAATTACATTAGTAACCACATCGTAAAAAAATCTAGAAATGGTAAGGACAACTTACGTCGCTTCGGTGTAGAAAATAAATATCGACATATTCCATAGAAGATAAGTTAATGTCCAGTTCTGGTAATAATTAACTAGCCTGTATATTTTTTTCAAATTTTGGGGACATTACAATTGACAGTGTAGAAAAAGTTAACATGCACACCAGATAAGTAGCTTTCCATATTTGTGAATAGGATTAAAGGTCTACAGGTTTCAACGGTTGTGATTGATGGCGAGGTAGTATCAACGGTAGAGAACAATTCCGCTAGTTCAACATGAAAGGATGAATCAACTCTCACCATCACCAAAATTGGGTATGAGGTGCAGGTTTCGATGGCTCAGAGCAAGGCTTGATCTAGATCCATGGTCGAGAAGAATTACGCTAATCCAACTAGCGCAGAGAAATTCATGGGGAAAATTTGTGAAATTTTACAAAGTGCGCAAGTTCACAGATGTGCCTCCAAATCCTTGTTTTGGCTAAAAAAATCAATGGTCCATGACGATTTCATTGGTTAAAGATGTAGAGAAGGAGAATACTTGTTGCAGACCGTCAAATTTGCTTTGCACAGTCATTTTCATCTTGCAAGCATGATTTACAGGTGTTCAATCTCCCATTTTTGTCCATCGTGCGCGCCCCAGCATGATTTCCTATTTTGGTTTTGTGATAATGGTCAATCTGCCAGATCATGGTTTGTTAGGATTTTATGCCTACAGATTTGATCCCCAATATCTGTAAACTATATTTGGCTCTATTTCGAGGTTAGTCTCAGGACCCTATTTACACTACAAATATACCCTTCAAAGAGGAAGAAAGGGTTGAAAACTTTCATTCAAAAACCTCATGCTCTGGGATTTATAGATCTGTCATTTTCTTGGAAGAATTAATGAAAGAATAGCTTGAATGTCTCAGATTCATCATGACGTTCACTATTCAGTCTTTTTTTCCTTTGTAAACTTCATTTTCATGTCTGTGTATCTTTTGCTAATGCATTTCTAGTTGTATGTGAGGAATACTCTCCCTGTCAAGCGTTGTTTGCATTCGATTATGCATTTGTTTCTTTGTTTTTGGTAAATTTTTTGGAATTCATCTCCTATGATTCATTGCAATTTCTAGCCTTTGTTTTTTGTTCTGCAAAAGGTGTGTTCAGGAGATTCATCCCCAGATAGGTGCCTCTTGTTACATCGAGCTTCTTCTCTTTTCACCCTGCCATCTCTTCAAAGATATTTAGCTGAATATTGATGCCTATTTTGCCTCAGATTGTAAAGGTTATTGTTGGTTACTATTTGGTGTAATTCCTTGAATTTTTTAGTCCTTAACTCCATTTCTCAATGGTATTTCTTGTATGTTTGTTTCACCATTTCTAAATCTACAAACACCCTATTACTATCATAAATATAGCCTTGTGCAAGTTGTTTAAATCCATATGTATATGTGAATTTGTTTCTATGACAAAGAGAGAGCCCTCTCTGACTGTATTGGCTAGAATATAGTCTAAAGTTTGGTTGAAATGGTTACTACTATGACTTTCTACCACAACCATAGGAAAATTACGGGGTGATAACATCTTGGCGTCATTGTTGGGGAGTAATCACTATTATTTCCTTGGGAAAATGAAATTGTTAAGTTCTACGACCTAGTTGAGCAGCGGTCCTAGACATATGTTGGTTGTATATGCTCTGGAGACTCCACTCGAACATTTGGAAGGTGACTCCACTAGGAATACTGACATCCCAAAAGGTGCAAATATTTTCAGAATTTTCTATGGAAACTCTACTAGGGAAATGAGCTCACTGAAAAGACACGGGAAGGCATGCTAAAAAGAAAAATAAGGAAATCAGGGGTGTGTCTTCTCCAAGGTACCTTATCCTTTCTCGTGAATTTTTATATCATTTCCTAAGCTTGTCAAAGAAATTTCCCATGGCTTATTGCACTCAACAAAATGCCATGGACCTACCCCTATACATCCTTCTTTAAGAACTAAAGGTATATCTTCACCTTGTACATATGATTTTGACCAAGATCCTTCAGTCAAGCCACATATAAACAATGATCATCCCTATAAAAATCATGGTGCTATGGTTGATACTGCATATTTTTCTGAGTCTTTATGGAGGGATATCCAACCCTTTTCTGATTAAGAGTGCCACTTATTTCCCTCCTAATTCGCCTCATTAAGCTCCAGGGCCACAAAGCAACCTGCTGCCCTATCACTGTCTTCCACCACTTTAGAGCTTAAGTAGCCTTCATCATCTAGTTTTACAACCCCTCACAGCTCTGCAGTTCATCGCAGTACATTGATTCCATATATCATACCTACTTCAATTCCTCTTGCAAACCTTGCTATAATCCTAGGAAAGGATAAAAGGTTTTCCCCTATAATTCTCCCTGCTACTCTTCATTACCTCCCCCAGGGATATGCCCAAAAACTCAAACAATTTGAGGGGGAGAGGGGATATTCAGTCAAAGAACACTTGGAATGGTTTTCAGACTGGATAAACTTGGAGGAAATAGACCATGAGGATATTAAAGTCACATTGTTTTCCCAAACTCTTGTTGGAGAAGAATGAGAATGGTTCACATATCTTTGTGACAACTCCATTCTGAACTATCAATCCTTTGAATATTATTTCCAAAATGTAATGTCCCCAAAAATTGAAAATAAACAAAAAAATTATTAGGCTAGTCAAAACTACCTATGCTGGACATTATTTGAACTTGTAGAATGTGTCATACTCTATTTAAACTGTTGTATCGTCGTAAGCTATTCTTACATCCTACTTCCATATTTTCATATGTGATTATTACCATATTTACTTACGTTGTCATAATGTTGATTACTATGATATTCTGTGGTTATCCATTGATGTATAAGTTAGTTATTTTATTACGTACGTCATTGGTTATAACTTGTGCTTCTTGTCATATACATGATTCTAACTTAACTTTGTCCTTGGAAACAAAGGGGTGGAGTGGCGGGACAGCTAGTTTCCCTTGTACCCTTCTACGAGGTAACATTTTCTACTTGTCACATTAGGATTACTTAGTTATGATGAACTAATGCATTTATGTCCCCTTTGCATGTAGGTGCACTTGGCGACACAAAACTTGGTTATAAATCTTAACAGACATTGATGAATTTTTAGCCTCTAGCGCTCATCTTTGCAAATGTATCCTAGTGACATTACACTGATTTTTATTATTATCATTACAAACTTTATGATAGTGATCTGGTCTCTACCACACTTATCATTTGTATGACACTTAGTTAATACGGTATAATGGCTTATAAAGTTATTTTATGCTTAACCTAGTCTTAGTGCAAAGGTTTAAGATATGGTTCTCATGGTTGGCAAAAGAGATTTGTAAAAACATTAGTCGAAAGTATTCCATGGCATATTTCATATGCCATGTACTTAAGGCTTAAAGCCTAAGTAAATCGATGCATGATGGGGTTTATGCCTTTACGTTGATTTGGTATCAAGGTTTAATATAGTCCAAGGAATATATAATGATGGGTCTGGTGTGCATTAATGGTGGCCAGGGTGGCTACATCAATGTGACTTGGGAAGAGGGCCAACCAATATTAGCACTTGGCCCAAGTGATAGTGTGGGTCATTTACAGTCTTGTTGCTAGTGCTTTGATCCTATGCGATGTGAAGGAATGTGATTTCGATGGCTTAGCAGGAAGGTATGTGGATGGTATGGGTTTGCAACATCATTTGTGTGTTCAGTTTGGATATTGGAATACTTCTCTTCGTGACTCTGCTTTGTTGTAGGTTTGCAGGGGTGGCAAGAATTAAGCGTGGTTCATAGCTTAGGGGAAAAGTCATGGGAAAAGTAATACCCATTTGGGTAATCCTGTTGTACAAGTGTTTACCTCTTCCCTCCTAGCTTCATGGTTATGACAGAGTTTGTTGCTCATTGTGGGTTTGGATTACTTCTCTCTGGTTTGTAATGGTTGCATTTTGGGGATGGGGTTTGACTATAACTTAATGGCACTACATTTTTTCATGTGATAGGCTTGGGGTTTCGCTTGTTGAGTTTTGAAATGCCTTTAGGCCTGAAATTTTAAATGTATTGGGATTTATTATTGGGTACTCTGTGCAGCGAAAAAGGTCATGGGTAACTCTTGACAGGCTCTGTGTAATTGTATGTAAATTTATGTTATGGTAATGGTGGCAACAGCATTGCTTGCAATGGTGCAATGGTCGAGTTATGAATGAATGTGTAACTTATTATTTCTTTTGATAATGATTATGTTTAAGAGTAATTGCGTACTATGTTTGATTTAGTGCCATGGTTATTACTGGACTGTGTGGATTCACATTCGTTGTTTGCATTATTTGTATGAGTGACAACGTTGATGAATTTGGGTGGCATGCCATATATGGAAGTGGAGTTCCCGCCATTGTAGTTGGGATAGTGTATTAGATTCAAATTACGGTTTATGTTTATGATGTGAATTAAAAGATATGAGAGATGACTATGGGTGTAACCTTTCGTTGGCAAACGTCGTTGTTGTTATTTCGTTGACAGGGTTTGTATCCTTGGTAATTTTATTTGTCTGTGGGGTTATGTATGGGGTCGAGGGCCACAGATTACAACGTGGATAAATTATTGGGTCTTTTCAACCTCTACGTAAAGATTTGTATGTTTTTCTTATTACAACATGCATATATGTAATATAGTGTGACTTTTGATTTGTAGAAAAGTTACGACATGAGGAATAATTTAGGTACTGAATCCTACAGGATTTGTTACTATGGTTTTTTAAATAAAAACCGACTCTACAAGAATCGATCCAGAGTCGTTTTCGGTAATGCAGGTTTTATATTTATATTGATGCGATTTGGGCTTAAATTCCCACAGGAATCGATCATGTGACCTCTGTGTAATTAGTTTGGTATTTAAATGAATATTGTGAATGATATTATGTTTGTTATCATTTACGTAGGAATTTTGATTATGGCATGCGATTTATAATATGATTCGTAGATATTTAAGGGTTTGATTTGTTATATCTGTAATGGATTATTTATGTGGATAATTGGTTTACTGTATTATGAATTTGTGGATGTAGTTGATAGTAATACTATATAGTTTGTTTTAATTATGAAAAAACAGTGAAGCATAAATAGTGGACCATTAGATGGCCTCAATACTTGGTCTATAGATTTGATTTATGATAATATTTGTTTAATGAAGAATGATAATGTCTATTCTTGTTCTTAGTACGGATGTAATGATACAAACCCTCGGAGGTCTTCGCTAGTTTTTATCTTATCTTTAATACTTTGGATTTATGATTATTCTTACATGTAGAATACTAAGTTTATAATATTGATTTAAATAGGTTAGGGTTATGTTTATACATGATATCAGTTAACTATATTTATATTTATGTTTTGTTTAAAGCTTAATTTGAAATAGTCTTTTACCTCTAAACATAGCACTGCTAGCAATATGCAAATTGCCAGTAGAGTACATAGGAAAAGAAACACATAGGACCTGTTAGAATAATCCGAGGTCTTAGGAACCCAAACTTTAAGATGTAGATGAAAATACATAACTAAAACTAAAAGAACGAAACCCTTGATAATTATTACACTTGAATTAAATTACAGCCTAGGGTTTATAATTAATATGTAAACCCTAAAAGAATTTGACAAGAAAACAAAGGTACATAGGGTTAGAAATATAATATAAACACTTGCATAATCTAGCCAGCACTTATTCTAGATAATGAAATAGGTAGTCAAGAACCTCATACCTGAAAAGTGAAGCTCTTCTAATGGCTGAAACTTGCACACTCAATTACCCAACATTAACAATTCACAAGCATATCTGACCTCTGTATAAATGACCGAATCACTTGGGAACTACCACGTTCCACCCAACCATGACCCGGAGCCATTCCTGGTTTTAATCCGGATTCCCCCGAGATGGTTCCAACATGCAAGTAGCTTAGAGCTCCTAAGGTAAGGATTCCCTAACTCGTATATCAGGTATGGGCCAGTTCTCCTTTTTCCTCTTAGGAAAATGTTCTCCAAGAACTCTCTTGAGAATAATCAGGAAGAATAATGACTCCAAAAATATGGAAGAGATCCCCAAGCCTCTCTTTGGATTGGGACTTTATAGACATACTTTTCAATCAAAGGGGTAGTTAAATGAAGAATCATTTGATTTCTTGATTTAACTCTCTTTATTTAATGTAGGTACTTTTAATATTTTAACTCACGAACTTTTAACTAGTTCCTAATTGAACTTTTGTAGGTATTATAATATTTATTTTTCTCTTAGTAATAATAATAATAGATGGGGCTTTTCCTTCTTTATTATATTATTAATATTATTACTATGCTTACACTTTATACATACCATGTATAAAATATATAATAATATATTATTTGTTGACATTTGTCTTAGGGTATCACATATGGTGATCCCTAAAGTTATGACACTTTCTTCATTAAGGTCATCAGGTAGATGTTTAGGTCTGCTAGGCTAGGAAACTCTAAACATCCTTGCATGTTGGATTCCCTCGTATAACATGGTATTTATTCAGTACCTGATGGGATACATAAATTCAGGATTTCATTTAATCACTTATAAACAGTTTAGATGAGATCAATATTTTACTCTACTCGTTTTCACTCAAAATCATTAAATATTTTCAGTAACTCCTAGTGATTATTCAGAACCCATAATCAACGCTATAAATAGGGAGTTACAATATTAGTGCAATTCCATAGTGTTACAGAGAGAAATTCCTATGGCTTGGGGTACCACAATAGACAGCTTGACTCCCGAAATCAATATTTTCCAATATGCAATAGAAAGTAAATGTCTAACACTAAAGGATCAGACCTCGTACCTTATTTTGGACGATTGAAGTAGATCCTCGTTGAGCTTTCCAACTTCAGCTTGATTTGATAAATTACTTCCTCAAAAACAAGTAAACAATACAAGCATACTATATATCATGGTTTTAGATCTATTCTAGCATATATAATCAACAATGTATAAGCATTTGAAATAATCCCATGGATAAAATATTCAATCAAACACACATTATTGGACATGAAAAGATATTTTTATTAATATAAATCAGAGATTACAATAGATACAACCTCTGACGGCACATCTGCGAACCGGAGAAACTGAATCCCCCACTTGGGCCTCCACCGCCTCAATCCTCCATATCTCAATAGCCAGCTCACAAGAAAAAGGCAAGCTTGGGAAGAACACACTAGTGCTCCAAGGGACAAAGGGATGCAGACTTAAGCATAAGTTCCGTCAACAATGGACTATAGTTTCTTTGCTCTCAATTCTCTCATATGCCTTCAACGTACCATAGAGTTCCTTATATATCTTTTCAAAGGGGTAATGAAAGGTTGAATCGGAGCGATCTCAAGGCATAGGGAAGGCCAGGAGTCAAGTGAGTCAGATCCATGTCAAGGAAAACTCCAAAAGGATTTGGATTTTGTACACATCCTGATGTACGTGGTTTTAGGGGTCAAACCCGTGTATATATGCGATTAAGGGATTAAAAGTCGCGTATAGAATTTTTCACACATTTTTAGGGATGGTCAAGGAAACATCAAAGGACAAAAAATGGCCCAAGGGGTCTAAGGAGTCTGCAATGGGATAGGGGAAGGCCATACAAAGTGTGATTCACCTAGAGTGGTAAAATCAGCTATAACAGATGCCCCCTAATGTGTGAGGTCAGAGGGGTCATACAATGGCCGAAATACATTAAAATTCAATCCCAGAAGTGGAGTGATGAAGGATCCCAAATGGAAGACCAGCCACCCAATCAGCATAGTACAATAATACAACTCTGCATATAACTACAAATACATATAGCAGTCCTGGATACATAAGAGTACAGTGGCCATGAATAGGCATGATACAAGATATCACATAAGTGGTCATCGCCATGTACAATATACATAAATCAGAATCTCCATGATGAAGATATACAAAGGACCATGATCTCCATAATGGATGAAGATATATAACAGATCAAGATCTCCATAATGGATGAAGATATATAACAGATCAAGATCTCCATAATGGCTGGAAATGTCTGACATATACTGGAATCAAGTCACGAGAGCTGAAATCTCATGAACAATGGCACGATCAAGAAGGTAGCATATAAGAGATGCCACCAATCTAGAAAGTCTTCTACACACACCGCTATGAGTACATGTCCTACTATGCAAATAGAGGTGTCGAGGTCGAACATAGTAGTCCATCGTCTGATTACCGGTCATTAATGTATACCGTTAACAGACATGAGATCACCCGCAGATAATGAAAATGGGAATCAAGGTACTGGAGTGAAAACTAACAAGTGTGAATAAATGTGTTGAGGTCGAACACTTGAGAGGATCCATCGATCAGGGGACATTGATGTATTCCCAAATACTATCAATGGCGAGAGAACATGCCACTGATGACTGCAAGTCTCAAGGCACTCAAACTAACTCTAGATTCCAATCCTGGAATAAATGATATGAAGTCGATGGGATGAAATCCATTGGAAGGAGGGAATTAAGTCATCCCCCATCATCCAACATGAGGTACTCTGCAAAGCTGTATAATGTGGAAGGACTCAGTCATAAGGTGCACGAACCAGTAACTGTACCAAGAATGGCCGACATGCAAAGTCAAGATAACTGAGGAATGGCCAACTCGGGCTTCAACTTCCTTCAAATAATAGCATAACGGTGTATGGTGACTGAATGAAGGTAGCATAGACTTGATATACAAACTGGGACATCTCTGCGACCCAAGAGGCATCGACAGAGGCTCCATAGGGATTGGAAGATTAACCAGTCGGTGGAGATAAACTCAGATAAATGAGTACAGCTCCTAAAGCCAAACTATAACCCAGCCAATGGATGTGATATACAATGCTCTGTTCGAAGGCAACGCGGCTCGACAGTTTCCAAATATAACATCTGTCCTTGTCCGGCTTTTTTGTTTTTTTATTTTTTTGGACTTTTTTAGTTATTTAAAAAGCTTGAAAAAGAATAAAATCGCTTTATAGTTGCAAAGTAGGAGGAGACGAGTGTCATAAGGGAAAACAAACTAGTTCCAAGCAGTGGAACATACCTATGCTCAATGCAAGGATACATGTGTAGGATATTGACACTTGGGGGAAAATCCCCTCTCGGTAAAAAGGGAAACAAGCTGTGAAGGATATAAAAGATGGCTCTGCATGGCTAGACATGAGACAAGCTCGTGCTATATGGCTGAAACGCAATGTCAGGGGAGCTGGCATAAAGCTCGATAAGGCAGGAAAAGCTCATGATAATGCATTCACAACTTGACATGAGGGAGTCCTGAGGGAAATAGGCCAGCAAAAGATCAAGAGGAGTATGACGCTCTTGCGAAATGCCATGGCAGTACTATACAATAGACTCCCACACCCTAATGGATAAAATTTCAGCATGGGCACCAAATGAAAATAAGGCGCTAACTAGGGTACCCATGTAAGGTGAAGCTCTACCACTCATATCATGCCACTTCTAAAACAACAAGAAGGTTCCGTGACATAATAGAGTGGGTTCGTACCTAAGGTCGTGATGAGATGGTCATAAGGTCATGAAAAATGAAAATGGTGATGAAACCTAACCTATATGCCCATTTAGATATGATACATGAGGTCAACACAAACGGGTCAATCCAACAGCTGAAATGGCACTGAAAAAGGTCCTCTACATCATGAATTATGTCAAAAACGGTCCAAAATGGTTATAAAATGTCAAAACTATAGGAAAGGGGGTAAAAAATTTCAAATATTTGATAATTTTCTATAAATAGTAAACAATTCAAAATATTATGAAACATTTGAAACTTTTACCCATTTGAGCTCAGATTTTCTACAGCGAATTCCAGGAGATCCAGCTAGTGGAATCCACTACCGTTTCTTCCAGGTATTTACCCATGCTCTTCTCTTTCATTTTGATGCAATTTTTATGAAATTCTATGGTCAATTAACCTTTCTAGGCCAAACTAAAATGGGCGTTGCAGCCCATGCGGAAATTGAGGGTTTTTCCGCGTATAGGGCTGGATATAGGCAGAAAATGCCCCCAAACCCACGTACATACGCAGCTGTTTTGAAAACAGTCGCATATGAGGCCGTGCATAAGGTTTTTTCAATAATATAATGGGCAAATTGGCAATTTCTTGTGCAGGATGGTCCTAGAGTGGAGAGAGCGTGAACATGGTGAGGTAGAGGAAGCAGTAAGGGCTGATCTAATGGTTCAACAAGCTCTACATGCATGCGGACTCTACAAGTTTTAGTGTCTTGGTGGTTTGAGGGCCAAACCAAGACTATTACAGATGCTGGTGGATTGCTGGGATCCAGACTCACAGTCCTTCTAGATATATGGGATGTTCCTCACTATAGAGGTGGAGGACATAGACTTCATTATAGGGCTTTCTAGATGAGGGGAAGTAGTGAACCTTCATTCTCATGGTGGGACAGGAGGTGGCCTGACTATCGACGAGTACATTGCAGTGTATTGCTATACAGACACAGAGAAGGTGGGGAGTTGGGTCCCTACTAACGATATACAGGTGTTGGGCCTAAAGGCCATACTATTCACATTGGGCAGGATAGCAGGCTTGGCATCACTCCACTAGGCCTCATGGCCTCTGATGTTCTATGCAATGGAGTGCATGAGACCCATGATTTATGACTGGATCACTACACTACTGAGCAACATGAAACATCAGCTCAATGAGTGTAAGGCAGGAAGAGTGTGGAACTTCGGGTTCAGCAGTATACTGAGCACATTTTTCTTTGAGCGTGTTCCATGATTGAGCCCTAGAGTAGACGTTCCTCTTCACGGGGTTCGAGATCCAGCCCAACGACATTGGGAAGATGTGATGCGTAGACTGGGGGGTGGTAGGGTGGCCAACCCATATCCAGCTGAGTTCTTTTTGTGGTGGCGACGACAGATAGTTGCCATCGATGACTACCCCTATGCGGCGATAGATTTCCAGGGGGACCCGGACATGTCGTTACCACTAGGATCGGCATACAACGATATAGGTAATGAATATCGACCCTCTCTTTTTAAAATTTTTGAGTTATTTAATTTTTTTGTGTTTTCTTGATTATATGAAATCAAAAAGACATATTTCTGTATGACAATACATAGTGACATCTACCATTTGTGTGCAGATGTGGGATCATGGCGACCAGAAGGATTCCCTCGTCATAGACGGAGGGGAAGAGGAGATGATATCATGGGTGTGGATGCAGAGTGAACGCTCCCGAGCATTCATACCAATTTTGTCAGGATGACACATAGGGTTCCCAGGGCGCAAGTAGAGGACTTGCCTGAGCCTATGCAGCGCCAGGTGGTGGGTGTACCACGAGCATGGGTGCGATTGTTCTGATGGCTAGCTAGAGCCGTAGTGACCTTCCATGATCACGACCCTCCTCCTCCTCCACAGGATTATACACCTGGGAGTGTACACATTTTTTACTACCGTGTATTATATGTTGGTGGCTCGAGAGCCCCGATTTTGTATCATGACACTATGTATTATCACATTTTGGATGTTTATATAAATTTTTTTATGGTGATCAGTTTATTTATTTACATGTGTAAACATTGTGTTTGTGATGAATTTACTGTCAATGAAATAAATGCCAATATAACATGTAGTTAGCATATGAGTCAGCAACTTGATTATTAATTCTTGGAATGTGTATATATGTTATATTGTCAAATTGTCGTTCTAACAATCTCACACGTAAGAATATTCTCAATAACGTCGGATCTCTAACATGGTACAAACCATTAAGCTATGACACTACTAACTCTGAATCAAGACGTACCTCAAGAGAGAGAACGCCATGTGAAATGGCATCCCGTAGAAGCTCAATAACGACACTATATTCAGTAACATTGTTGGAAGATGTCTGCAGACATATGCCTCCTGAAGACAGTACCTAACCCATAGGAGTATAAATCACCCAAGCAGCAGAGGCTAAGTGTTGAGTGTGATGGCTTGCACCATCCGCGAATCCTTTGTAGGTGGAAGATTCCATTGACATCTGCCAAAAGAAATAGAAACTCATCACAAACCCGATCACGACAAGAAAAATACCTAACTATGCAAAAATGTACACTAATATACAAAAGTAGCCTTGGATGAAAATCATGCATAGTACTTCTTGAGATAGAGCCCATTTCTAGGATCTGCCAAGGCTGTTCCCCCATAATCCACTAACTCATAAGCACCCTTCTCTAACACACATTTTACCACGTAAGGACCCCGCCACATAGGATTAAATTTCCCTGCCCCCAAGGGTTCTTTCGGTTGATCCCACAAAAGGACCAAGTCTCCCTCACTAAACCTCCTTGGATGGACATACTTATCGTACTGGACCTTTACATGACGTTTATTAACTTCTAGAGCCACAAAGGCATCCCGACACTGCTCATCAAGTTGCTCAAGGTCTACCAAATGATCCTCCAATGGTGAAGTGTCTGGTAAGAGTGCTATAGCTAGCTTCAAAGAAGGAATCTCGCATTCAACTGGAAATATCAAATCCACTCCATGTACAAGTTGATATGGAGAAAAACCAGTGGCAATTTTAATAGCGGTTCGATATGCCCTCAAAGAAGGATATAACATGGTGTGCCAATTATTCTTGCTTTGTGCGATGGTTCGTTGGAGAATGGATTTGAGTGATTTATTCACTACCTCTACCTGTCCATTTGCTTGAGGGTAGTAAGAAGAGGAATGCTCTTGCTTATACCCTAACTTTGATTCCAACTCTTCCATCATACGGTTCTGAAAGTGCGAGCCATGGTCTGTGACAAGCTCTTTCGAAATCCCGAACCGAGTAATAATTTGGTTAAATACGAAGTGAGCGGTTGTCTCACCGTCAGATTTTACTGTAGGCATAGCCTCAGCCCATTTCATTAAGTAATCAATAGCCACTATAATATGATTGTGCCCCCCAGTCGAAGCTATGTTGGAATCCATAAAATCGAGCCCCCACTTAGTGAAGGGACCGACGGTGATAATGGGATGTAACGGGGCAAGTTTCGAGCGCATATTATGTGTGAACGCTTGGCAAGGGTAGCACCTCTTGACCGCATCAACAAAATACTTAAAGATCGATAACCAGAAATAACCTGCTCTTAAGATATTTTGAGCTGTAGAAATCCCAGATAAATGACCACCACACGCCCCTCCGTGGAAATAATTCAGCACTACCTCAGCGTCTTCATGATTTAAACAATGTCGTAAAATGGAATCTACCCCATGGCGGTACAAAGTGTTATCCACTATGAGCTAGTTCTTAGAGACATGACGTAATCGTCGTCGTTCATCTCGCGAGAGGTGAGTAGGGGTATTCAATGTTTGTAAATACATTATGATATCCCCATACCATGGGTCAAAAGTTGAGATTAAGAAGATGTGTTCATCAACAAATGTATCTTCACAAACCAACTCCTCAGCCTCGCTCAGGAAATCCGATATAAGCTCTGCAAAAATTAAATACTTCTTCGATTTTTCCGAAACAAACTCGAGATCGAATTCTTGCAGAATGACAATCCATTTATTATATTTTCCCCCAATCATCCTTCGGGTGAGGACGAATTGAAATGGATTTACATGGCCTGCAACCAAGGTCTGGCAAAGGAGAATATAATGTCTCAACCGCTGAACCACATGTACGGTAGCTAAAGCAAGATTCTCGACATGAGAATAACGAATCTCTAGGTCAATAAGGTTCCGGATCAGATAATATATGACATGCTCTTGGAGCTCCTCATCCTCTTGAACCAAAACCATACCAATCGTCTCCATGGATGCAGCCACATAAAGTAGGAAATCACGGCTATAGTCCAAAGGACTAATCACCGAGGCCGATGCTAGGGCTTGCTTGAGTGCATCAAAGGACTCCTAGGCTTGCTCATCCCAATAAAAAGGGGTGTCCTTCTTCAATAGACACATGAAGACTGTAGTCAAATTAGCAAAGTTGACAACAAATCTTCGTAAGAAGTTTTTCGTGCCTTGCAAACATTGAATATGACGAACATTCATCAGGGGAGACAACTGAAGTACTACCTCAACCTTCAAAGGGTCGACTCTTATACCCTCTTTAGAAATGATGAATCCTAACAAACGACCTGAATTCACACAAAATATGCACTTATGAGGATTTAATATAACCAAATAATGCCGCCATCTTTCGAATACCAATCTCAAGTGATAGGGATGACGCATTCTTATACGAGATTGAGCAGCAAGGTCATCCAAAAATACTTCAATAATTGACTTAAGATCGTGGAAGATCAAGGTCATCGCCCGTTGAAATGTAGCTCTGGAGTTTTTAAGGCCGAAAGGCATTTTATGATATGCAAAATTTCCCCAAGGAAAAATAAATGCAGTCTTATGTTGGTTTTTAGGTTTAATCTGTATCTGATTATATCTGAAAAAGCCATCTATGAAGGAAAAAACCTCACTACCTGCACACTCATCCAAAATATGATCAATAAATGGTGTGGCGAAATTGTCCTTAGGATAGGCACGATTCAAATCATGGAAATCAGTACATATGTGGATCGTTCCCTGCTTCTTATCTACCGAAACACGGTTTGAAACCCACTCCATCAAGGGAACGGGATAGATGAAACCGGATTTCGACAACTTCTCTATCTCTACCTTAATCGTGGGTGCTTTCCTAGGATTCACCGCACGCAAATGTTTTCAAATAGGCTTAGCATTGGGGTAAGTCTTAATCTTGTGATCGACAATACGAGGGTCAATACCTGGCATCTCGTCATAAGACCAAGAAAAAATATCCCAGAATTCCTTAAATAGCTCGGTGTATTCTAGAATCTCAGCATGGGAAGATTCTGCACCAATATAGACATTCTCTATCGTGCCAGGATTGCGACAGATGTTGATAGGAATCATTGAATATATGTTCACCATGTTTCCATCAACCATCGAACCAGGAGAGCTTAATGGAACCATATGAATACCAACTCTCTGAGTAAGAACCGCCCTAAAATCCTCATGCTCCAAGCGATCAATCTCAGGAAGAAAGTACGATCTATGATGGAGTTCCTCCCATGGTGGCTCAACTCCTAACATAGCCTCAATAATTGCTTCATCTGAAGGGAAAACCATATCAAGGCAGTCGTGTGCATGAGAAGACTGCACTGCCCATGCCCACAGCACATAAGGGTCCTCCTCCTCTGTCCACGAAGAGGAAGGACTAGGCTCTGCAACACACTTGATATTAGCTTGATAAGTTATCATAGTTGCAGACAACGACACATCCATCATGATAGAATCACTCGGAGTACTCGGTGTAGGAAGGATCCAAGGATCTTCCATATGACTTGTGTGAAAAGACACCGATCTTGTAGATGTCGAAGCCTCACCGGAACTAGACCCTATCATAAGGATTAGTGCAGGACAACTAAAGCTTCCCATGAGGGATGGATACATGCCTACACCCACACTCCCAGTTGCCAGCTGAGAGTGTTCAACGATCAGGATTGAAGCTCCCAAAGATGCAGTAATAGACGGATTCTTGAATGTCATTTGATCAATTGTCATGATCTTCCCGTTATGTGGAAATCATACAACACAGAATAGGGAAGAAGCAATGGCTTGCATACTATACATCCAGTTCCTACCCAGCAAGAGATTGTAGTCAAGGGGCGCATCAACCACCTCGACCTCTATCGCAACTGTCTTCCCTCCCAAACGGAATTTAAGGGAAGGAAGGATGCCATGTGGCCTTAAAGATCTCCCATCGAATGTAGTTAACATGGTCGCTGATTTAGATAGCTCAGGGGAACCCAAAACCTTCCAACACAATAAAGACATCACAGAAGCGGCAGCGCCTTCGTCAATCATAGTGCGCTTGACGATCATATTAAGAAATTCTACATGAATAAAAAAAGACACATAGTAAGGAAAGTGAGGCTGAAGTCCCGCGGTTTCAAATTTAATCACAGAGGAAGAACAATCATCATTCACACCAAGGGCAGAAAGCAACGCCTTCCTTTGCGAAGGACAACTCTGAAGCACTTCCAATGCAGACATCGCACAAGGAGTGTGGCCCAAATCCTCGACAACTGAATAGTTCTAGGTAGCTCAGGCATTTGTATTATGCCCCGAACGCTTAAGGAGTTGCTTAGGAATGCGAGGTGCAGTCTCAGGTTTATCCATAGGTTTCTCAATACACAAAGGGGACCCTGGTGGATCAGGCTCTTTTCCTGGGCTGGATTGTGACGAACCATAATCTTTCACACGGGTCACAACTTTTGCAGCACGTACCATGTTAATGCAACCACGACCACTACCCTTCGGCGGATCTTGATCACCACCAGACTAGTCATGGGACCTCGAGTTCATATTTTGATTGTGCAGTAAAGGGTTAGTTAGCACAGCTGGGCCCTGTGCCAAGAACCTCGAGGATTCCTCAATATGAGGGCACAAGTAAGTGAGGTGAGCGTCCTTAGATAACTTGCAAGGGAACTTAACCTTACATTTATCTTGCTTTTCCCCCCAGCATTCCGATCGCTCTTGTCATTACTATTAGCATTCTCATTCTTATTCCCACCCTTACGATTATTTTTACCCTTTTTCTATTATGTTCGGGCTGCTGGTTACCCTTCTAGTTCGACGATTGCACTGAAAGTACACTCACCATTTGGGTGGGTCGAGATGAAGCCGTAGCTTGTCCCAAAGCATATTGGTTGATTGACAACTGACTAACTTGTTTTACAACCGAATCCACAGGTTTCGCACTTACACAACCCACAATGCCATCGGCATGTGGTCCAGGTTTGACTTTGGGGTTGAAATTGGAATGTGGAGCATTAGGAATAATCTCATATAACAAACTGAACTGAGCATAAATCAAGTCCAGTTCCTATGCCCTAAAAATCGCTTGTTCCTCATTCTGCACTCCGGATGTAGAAACATCCTTCGCTCTATATGGCAATAACGACTTGAGGAACCACTTGAGGAGGAACTCCAGTGGTATAAAGGCTTTAATTAACCTCTTCTGTCTATGCCACTATTGAATATGATCAGAGATATGTGTGGCTTTATCTTGCTGAAATGTTGAAAAGAGTTCAGTACCAACGTCATAACGCACTAGTAGCTGGAATTGGTTAAGAAAAGTCATCACAAGGTCGTCGAATAAAGCGAAAGCTCCCCTAGGTAGTTCTATATATCATTTTGTGGCAGGCCCTGTAAGGGTGTGTTGAAATAGCCTTAAACGAATGGAGTCCTGATGTAAGGAATTCGAAGAGCACCATAGGTGAAACGTAGTAATGTGTTTGCTCGGATCCTATCCCAGTTTTCCCTCGAACTTAGGTATGTCTGAGGGAAGGTTAGTAGGGACAGCTTGCCAAGCCAGGTCATGAGCTACAGGATCGTTCATCAATCTCGACAAGTCAGGAAGATTGAATGTTGTGAGGAAAGGGAGCCTAGGATGATGAAGTCGATGGACTGCTCCCTGATTCATATAGGTCTGATTACCACCATGGCCATAGCCATAGTAGCCTCCTCCCATATGACATGTATAGGGTGGCGTGGAAGCACCATAGTGTGGTGGACCTTGACTAGTAGGAGCTACGAAGCTGTAATTAGGAGAGTAAGTAGGTTATTGATACCTATCCCTGTAAGGTGAAGAAACCTATCCATACTTTGTCCCATAATAGGGTCCATAAGTCATCGCATGCGATGTCCCATGGGACACTCCGTAAGTAGGAACATACATTCCGGAAGTAGGAATGTGACCTCTAGAAGTATGAGCATGGCCTCTCGAAACAACGGGCGGTACATGAAGCTAAGAAACAACCGGTCTAGTAACTGTAGTACAGACATTACTCGTAGTAATGTTTCATCCTGAAGGACCACATGAATAAGGTGGAGGGTGAACATTTGAAGAAGTAGGGACCGAGGATGGAGGGACCTGAGTAATAATGTATGTACTATTCCCTACCGTCACCTGTCTCGGGTCTGGTATCCTAAAAGGATCACTAACCATAGACCTAGGAGGAATATGTGATGTAACATCCACCACTGGGATGGAAGGTGCAATGTGACTAGTGCTCCCAAACCTCTCTGCATGGTAAGGAAGGAGAGTGCCTCCAGTCATAGTGTTAGTCTCGAACTCAGATTCAACATGAAATTCCAAATCATGTGTGGGAAAAATAGACATACCATAACTACCATAGCTAGTTCTTGTGGGTTCAAAATGAGTCTTGGCATCCTCCAGCATTCCATACTGGTAATGCGTCAATGGGGAATCAACCCTAGAGTGAGTAGGTCTATCATGAAAGGTTCCTATCTAAAAAATCACAGGACCTAACTCAGCCAAGTTGGGTGACGGATCATAGGTAGGAGTAAACTCCCCATCATCCACTCGAATGGGAGAAGGTGGTTCAGGAATACTTTCCATATGGTATCCCATGGTGTGTGAATCAATGTGTGAAATAATATTCCTGGACCATCTAGGTCTCACTCCCAAAGGAGGAGGAGAAGTAGAAGGTGGAAGTCCTGCTAAACGACAAGAATGGCATGGAGCTGCACCCGAATCCACAATGACTAAAAAAATAAAAAAGACTCTTTATATACGTAAACCCTAGGCAAGCTATCATGCACAGAGAAATCACTAAGAAAATCTAAAGCCAAATGCAAGCAAACAAGGGCTAGATAAGTGAGCTCCTGAATGAAGTAGGTATGTCTCTTCTAGGAGAGGCTTAAGACTCCCATACACAACAAGCAGAGGTACGTAACCAATTATTGTGGCCCTCAACTTCAACGCGTAAAGCGACTGTGCTTTCCGACCCCAACCTGGCCAGGACACCCACAGAATAACCCCTGCAAAGTACCCCCTCGATATCCTGGGTAAGGCCACTAAGGTCACCTGAATATAATCAATGCTTAGGTGGACAGTCGCAGGAGGGTTTGACCATGTGGACAGGGTAGAAAAGCCTAAAACTCTCGAAAAATCCCCCAGATATGAATACAATCCTGGAAATATCTTCGGTGCTACTCAGTTATGACTATGGGTCATCCCAATCAATAACCGCTCACACTGCCTCGTGCTTAACTCCCTTTTGAGAGGAGGATCCTAAGAAACACTGGTTATACCAAGGATTTCACACACTCACCTAGACAGACACATACATTTTGTTGTTTAGTGGCCTTGGAGAATTTACTCACAATGAACTATTCCAAGACCCTAAAACCTAAGCTTGTTGGTGCACCCTAGAAAAGAAAAGAGTGTAGTTCATTTTAATTTAGCTTTGATTTTAATTGGCTTTATTACTCAAATTAGGGATATGACCGTGCAACTAATGGTGTTATGACACAACATGAAGTAAAATGCACACCTAACAATCAATGCAAATGCATTGTGTCCATGAAAACAGGGTATGCTTTTACATGAACTGCACAATTTTTCTTCAAATCATGAATGCAAGATTTCCTATATGAAGTCCTAACTAGTACTTCAAAGCAAATCTAGTGCAAGTACAATGAAAAATGCAAAATGCAATGCATGATGATAAGCAGATGTTTTTGGATTTTTTTAAATAAAATGAGACACAAAAAGCAAAAGAATGATTCTACAACCCCTAGACTCTACAAGCACACTTCAAACAGCACTCAAGCAAAGCTCTACGGTAAAAGAACTCTAATGCACTAATCCCAAACAAAAAATTGAAAATGCCATGACAAGAACCTTCTTAAAAAAAAAATTAGCCTAAAAGAACGTATCTGGTCAGAAACAGAGGTATAAACAGACTCAAGCAGTGCAAAAGGAGACTCATCAATCATCAAACTTCACCCAGCAACCATTTAACTTCCACAAAAAGGAAAAACTAAGGGCATACATGACTGTTCGCAGTAAACCCGCATGTATACGCAGAAATTGTAGAGGAACCCACATGTATATGCGACTGTGAGTTAAAAACTAGCGTACAGGAAGAAAGGTGCATAAAATCAAGGCAAATAGACAAGCTGAGACAAACTTTACACCAGTCAGACACTTCCAGGCATACATGCCCCCAGACCCGACACAGAAACAAGAGAGAAAGAGCAATTCAAATTCATTGAATGCTGATAGAACAACCCCCAAAGGACAACTACTAAGAACTCCCCAGCGGAGTCACCAAATCTGTTACGGAGAGAAATTCCTATGGCTTGGGGTACCACAACAGATAGCTTGACTCCAGAAATCAATCTTTTCCAATATGCAATAGAAATTAAATGTCTAACACTAAAGGATCAGACCTGGTACCTTATTCCGGATGGTTGAAGTAGATCCCCGTTGAGATTTCCAACTTCAGCTTGAATTGATAAATTACTTCCTCAACAACAAGTAAACAATACAAGCATACTATATATCATGGTGTTAGATATATTCTAGCATATATAATCAACGATGTATAAACATTTGAAATAATCCCATGGATAAAGTATTATTTCAAACACACATTATTGGACAGGAAAAGATATTTCTATTAATATAAATCAGAGATTACAATAGATACAACCTCTGACGGCATGTCTACGAACCAGAGAAACTAAATTCCCCACTTGGGCCTCCACCACCTCAATCCTCCATCTCTCGATAGCAAGCTCACAAGCAAAAGGCAAGCTTGGGAAGAACACACTAGTGCTCCAAGGGACAAAGGGATGCAGACTCAAGCATAAGTTCTGTCAACAATGGACTATAGTTTCTTTGCTCTCAATTCTCTCATATTCCTTCAACGTACCATAGAGTTCCTTATATAGATTTTCAAAGGGGTAATGAAAGGTCGAATCTGAGCGATCTCAAGGGATAGGGAAGGCCATGAGTCAAGTGAGTCAGATCCATGTCAAGGAAAACTTCAAAACGATTTAGATTTTGTACACATCCCGATGTATGCGGTTTTAGGGGTCAAACCCATGTATATATGCGATTAAGGGATTAAAAGTCGCGTATAGAATTTTTCACATGTTTTTAGGAATGATCAAGGAAACATAAAAGGACAAAAAATGGTCCAAGGGGTCTAAGGAGTCTGCAGTGGGACAGGGGGAGGCCATACAAAGTGTGATTCACTTGGAGTGGTAAAATCAGCTATAACACATAGCTCCTCGCTTAACACTAATGCCAGGATGTACTTGTAGGATACACCTAGGGACACAATGGCCAAGGATCTGATGTTCTAGAGCTTATTAGGATACACCTAGGGACACAATGGCCAAGGATCTGATGTTCTAGAGCTTATGCTCAACATCAACATGGAAGGCTCCAAGGCTTATGCCCAACACTTCCAATTTATCTTTTCATGTGTTCCAGAGCTTCATGCTAAACACAAATGTCTCAAAACTCATGTGATCTAGAGCTTCTCGCTCAACACAAATATAAGTACTCATGTGCTCCAGAGCTTCTTGCTCAACACAAATCATCAATTTACTTATGTGCTCTAGAGCTCCTCGCTCAGCACAAAGCATCTCATCACTCATGTGATTTAAGGTCCACGCCTAACACAAGAAAACATATACATATATCATATGCAATTGGCTCACGCCCAGTATATCAAAAAAATCATCATGTTCATATGCAGTGGGGTATTTCACCCAATATATAAAAATAAAACATCAAGGTAACATCACAATCAATGAGGCTCATGCCCATAAGTGTTAGGTCCAAAATTTGGGATATTACATCCCTCCCCGCTTAGAACAACACTGTCCTTGGTGTTCTAAGGACTCAGAATGAAATCATGAAACAAGGCGGGGTAAGACTTTTTCATGGTGGCTTCATTCTCCGAAGTAGCCTCATTGGCTTCGAAGTGCTTCCATTTCACTTTCAACTAGACTATGGTGCACTTTCTGAGCTGCACCTCTCTCTTGTCCAATATATGAAGAGGTTCAGGGGAAAAATCCCCTTCATGTTCCACCTGTAATACGTACCAATGAATCACATCTTTAGTATCATAAACATATTTCTTTAATAATGATGCATGGAAAACATTATTGACTCTTATATGCGCGGGTAACGCTATTTCATATGCCATTGGCCCTATCTTGGCTAGTATTTCAAAGGGTCCACAAAACCTAGGTGCTAACTTACTACACCTTCCCAATCTCAACGAGATCCATTTTACTTTTACTTTGAAGTAGACATGGTCACCTATTTGATAATATTTATCTTTTCTTTTCTTATCTGCATAGATTTTCTAGCGGTCCTGTGCTTCTTTAAGGTTCACCTGGACGTAATTGGTAACCAACTGTTCCAAGTCCTTTAACAAATCAGGCCCTAACATGAGCTGATCCACCGGGCTATCCCAAGTAACCAGTGTTCTACACTTCCATCCATAGAGTACCTCAAAGGGACTCATCTTGGTGGAAGTTTGGTAACCATTTGTATATGTAAACTCTGTGAGATGCATGTAGTCTTCCCACTTGGTGGGGTTGTTCATGACATACATCCTAAGCATGTCATCAACAATATGGTTTACCCTTTATGTCTTCCCATTTTTCTGTGGGTGATAAGTAGTACTAAACTTATTATCTCGATCTGAGATGATTGCCTTGGGTATCCCGTGCAATCTAAATATCTCCTTCAAGAAGATATCGTTAATGTGTACTACCTTGTAGGTCGACTTCACTAGAATGAAGTGTGTTGCTTTTTATAACTTGTCAACTACTACAAAGATAGAATCATTTTGTTTCTTACTTTGCGGTAGACCAGTGATAAAATCCATACTAATGACATCCCACTTCCATTCTGGAATGGGTAATGGCTGTAGCAATCTTGAAGGATGTTGATGCTTAGCTTTGACCAGCTGACATTGCTTACATTTCGCGATAAACAACGCAATGTCGTCCTTTAAATTAGGCCCAAAAAAGTGTGTCTTGATGGTGGATATCATCTTTTGATATCTTGGATGCCTCGAGTAGGGTTCCCGATGAAATTTTGTGAGGATGATAGAATGTACAATCTCTCCTTGGACCATAGCAATCATGTTTCGTCTACCTTGTACTCTTTTTGTTTTTGAAACAACTTGTCCCCTTGGAATTTCTTGAGGATTTCTACATAGAAAGGGTTAAATCTGTTGGCCGTTTTAATCCTCTCATGTAAATCCGAATTGGTTTGACTTAAAGTCACCTCATATATCATATGAGTTCCTCATCTCAAAGAATCAACAATATTGTTCTCTTTGCCCTTAATATGCTTTAGCTCGAAATGGTACTCGCTAAGGAAAGCCAACCATCTAGATTGCCTAGCATTCAAATCCAATTTCTCGAATAAATACTTAAAACTCATATTTTCTATCTTTAGAAGGAATTTCCTTCCCATGAGGTAGTGCCTCCACATATTCAAGGATTGGATAATGGCTGCCAACTCAAGATCATGTGCGTTGTAGCTCTGCTCATGTTTTTTTAAATTTCATAATCCATAATAGATTGCATAATCATTCTGGAAGAGGACTCCTTTGAGCCCTTCCTTGCTTGCATCCATGCAAACAACAAAATCCCCATTAGGATCTGTAATTCGTAGTATCAGTGCAGTCATCAAAAGCTGCTTAAGCTTTTGAAAAATTTCCTTGCACTTGGTCGTCCATAAGAACTTATTTTCCTTATTCTTCAAAGCGGTCATGGGAGAAGCTATTCTCGAGAAGTTCTCAATGAAATTTCGATAATATCTGGCTAATCCCAAAAAGGACCAAATTTCGGTGACACTAGTAGGGGTAGGTTAGTCTTCTATGGCTCTAATATTTTTCGGGTCCATAACTACCCCTGTCTCAAAGATAATGGGACCCAAGTACTGTATCTGTGGTTTGTAAAAATCACACTTAATAAAGTTGGCGTAAAGGTGGTGTTCTCATAACAGCTGGAGTACTATGTGAAGGTGTTCTTCATGTTCCTCTTTTCTCTTAGAGTAAACTAGGATATCGTCTATAAATACCAAAACAAATTTATCCATATATGTATTGAATATACTGTTCATCATACACATAAAGTTTGCTGGTGCATTGGTCAACCCGAATGGCATTACTACGAACTCGTAGTGCCCATACCTTGTACGAAAGGAAGTTTCGTGAATATCCTCATTGCAAATCCGTACCTGATGGTACCCAGATTGCAGGTCAATATTTGAAAAGGTCATGGCTCATCCTACTTGATCAAACAAGTCATCGATCCTAGGGAGTGGGTATCGTTTCTTGATAGTCATTTTGTTAACCTGACGGTAATCAATGCACATCTGCATCGTATCATCCTTCTTATTCATGAAAAGTATCGGTGCTCTTTAAGGGGACACACTCAGTCAGATATATCCTTTTTCTATCAACTCTTGCAACTGCAGTTTGAGTTCCACCAACTCTGGTGCACTCATGCGGTAAGGGGATTTTGAAGCCGGAACTGATCCTGGTGTCAGATCTACGGAAAAGTCCAAGTCTTGTTTTAGAGGAAATCTTGGGATTTCCTCAGGGAATATGTCCTTAAATTCTACAAGAATTTGAAATTCCTTAATGTGTCGCTCTCTCTCAGCGTCTATGTCTCAGATATTTACTGCAAACAACTTGCAGCCTTTCCTAATGCACTTCTCTACTTGTAAGGTAGATATCTAAAGATATCTTCCTTACATAAACTTTCTTTGGCATAAAACCTTAAATCTTCACTTGATTCCCTTCACTATCTGTACACAAGATTGACTTCTATAAGTAATCGAGCATGACATGGTGCTGTTCCAACCAGTCCATGCCGATAAGTATATCATATGATCCTAAGGGTAGGATGTTCAGGTTTACTTTTGTAGTAAAACCATTCAGAATTACCTCACAATATTTAACTATTTCCGAAACTAAAGTTTCGGACCTGTGGCTAATTGTACCAGCCAAGGTTTATCATGTTTTACTTTTCCTAGTTTACATTCATCAACAATTTTAGGCGATACATAGCTCTAGCAAGCATTGGGGTCAATCAATATTGAAATAGTAGTGTTAAATATCTTACCTTCTATCTCAACCATGGTAGACTAATGGTATGCCTGTTGGCCATCTAAGGCTACATAAATCCACGTTGTTCTAGATATGTCCTCTACCCTTCGTTCTTCTTGTAATTTGTGCAAGACCCCATTGGTCTTGTTATTATAATATTGGGCATAATGAGGCTTACTAAATTTCCAAGATTTGATCTGTACCGAGGTAGCATTGAATCCCCTAGTTGCTACTGGCTTGTTAATATTTGAAGCTGGTACATATGGCTTTGTACCTGGTTTATTGAAGTTCTTGTTCACTCGAAAATTGTTGTTTTGTTTTCTGTATGGGGGTGGGTTAAAACCTAGTTTGTGGTTGTCAGAGAAGTTCTTGGACTTGTCTCTATTTCTGTTCATATTCTCTTTCCTTATATTTCTATGCTCATAGAAGAGCCTAGCTTTGTGCAATGTGGTGTCCAAGGTTTTAGGCATGTCGAACTCAATCCTTTCCTAAACGTTGGGAGGAATACATCCTAAAAACTACTCGATCTTTACCTTTTCGTCCTTTATGTATGGCACATAATGTAACATATCTAAAAATATGTTAATAAAAGCATCCATAGTCATGGATCCTATACGTAACTCATGAAACTCTTTCACTTTTCTATTGAAGAATATTTTCGACATATATTTTTCAAGAAAAATCTTGCGGAAATTACTACAGCGTATTTCTCTTACCTCCTCTTTCTTGGTATGATTCAAGTCTCTCCACCATCTCGTTTCTTTTCCATTTAAGTTATAGATGGCCATTCAAGCCTTCATTTTTCTAGAGTAGTTGTGAACTCGGAAATATTTTCTCATACCCAACAGCTATTCTTCATCTTTCTACTCCGTGTTCACCTCTCCCTCATAGGTTGGAGCTCTTACTTTTCTTGAATCTCCATGGAGATTGTCATCACTTCTTTGTTTCTTTCTGCATGGAGAAAGAGATTCATCATCGGAAGGACTATGATGATATCCTTCTAGAGGTTCAGGAATATGTTCTTCTTTTCCTTCTGTTGATGCCTGGAAATTTGCAGGTAACAATAGTTAGGGATTCTCCCCAGTAAATGTTCCCAACTAGCCCATTATTGTTTGGTATGGGGAATCCGTCTAGTTTATGGTCCGAATACCGTAGGTCAAGTAACAAAATAAAAGGTTTTACTGGTTACAGCCTAGTCCACCATGTATATTTTAGTTTTTTTAATTTATTTATGATATGCAAGTGCCTATCTAAGAATGCAGATTGATAGAGAATACAAGGAGCAGTCACAATGTGATGCGTAGGTTCTTACCTCTTGTCTTAACTCTCTTACATCTAAATCACACACAGCAAGAAAATAAAACTAACTATCTAACCTATTCCTAGGGAGAATCGGACAATTATTTTGCTAAGGAGCCGCAATGGCGGAAGACATACAAACTACGGCTTCCACGATCAAATGAAAACCATTGGTGATTTCAAGAACTAAAGACTATGGAAGAATAGTCCTATTCATATCCACAATGACAGAAAATAGAATGACTATGGCTTCTGGAAAAACTAAAAACATCGATGATCGGAGGCTCGCAGGACTACGGATCAACGATTTAAAGCTTAATGCTGCCACTGTGTCGGCAACACAAAGGATGAGTCCTCCAATCAATGATCAACACCACTCCGATAGTGAAAACAAATTATTGAAAGTAAAATTTTGATCAATAAAACCAAGGCATCGGCAAGCGAAAGCACTATATATCATACCGTCAGTTCACTAAGGAGCATCAATGGCGGAAGTCAAACCAACAATGGGTTCTGCAACAATAGAAAACATCGGCGATTAGAAGAATTGAGGCTAAAGGTCAGAGCTCAGAACCAGAAATCATCAGTGAGATAGTTCACTAAAAATCCACAACGGCGGAAGTCATATATACTAAGGCTTCCACGAAAATAGAAAATCATCGGCGATCGGAGCAACAGGGAACTAGCTAGAAAAGCATCGACAAATAAACGAACTAAACATCAAAAAGATAATGTACTATTCAGCTGCAATGGCGGGAAAAAATCAGACTACGACTTCCGCTTTCAAATGAAAACTATGGCGATCGAAAGTTTTAATGAGTAAGTATAGGCAATGGTGAGCTCAACACCGTCGCCGTGTTGGCGACACAAAGGACTAGCCCTCCAATCAATAGTCAAAAACCCTTCCAATAGCGCAAAGAAAAGAGAAATTTAAAATAATAAAACCATGACATTGAAAAAGATAAGGGCTTTCTGTCAGAAAATTCATCGTTTAGCTTCGACAACGGCGGCTACGTAGAGAACTACGGCCCCGATTCACTGTTCAAAAGACTTTCGTCAATGATAAATGAAAACATTTACAAATCAAAACTTGAAGTTTCCAAATTCAAAAAACATTAGCTAGACAAAGGATTTTTAGATCATTCAACCTCCGAAATGAAAGAAAATAGTTTACCTCAAATCATACTCAAAAATTCAAAATTGTAGCAGAGGAACAACCGAGTTTAAGAAACCAAGTAAATCCAGGCAAGATAAAATCGACAAGGAGGGTCCAAAATTTTTAAAAATTTGAGAAAATAGTTGCAGCT
The DNA here is from genome assembly GCA_001517045.1 of Pseudotsuga menziesii. Classification (NCBI taxonomy): domain Eukaryota; kingdom Viridiplantae; phylum Streptophyta; class Pinopsida; order Pinales; family Pinaceae; genus Pseudotsuga; species Pseudotsuga menziesii. The sequence goes on along the minus strand of LPNX010441285.1, from coordinate 52,105 downwards.
GCAATAATTGGCGACTACCTGGTGAACCCAGATCTCTGGAAAAATTCTTCTTTGAGCAACAGACTGTTTTGACAATAAATACTAGCATGCTGAATTCCGCTAGATGTCTGGATTTACCAAATGACAAATGTATGTACTTTAATCATTGATTTCAGTCCAATTTAGGGATAATGCCAACCAAGATTTAAAAGTCTAGATAACTCTTTTGAGGCCAGGAATATGAATTTCATTTTTACCTCTATCTTCGGGTAGCTTCTAGCTTGGACAATACAGGATTGTAACATATGGTAAACAGAAATATTCATTTCTTCCTCATTCCCATGCCATTTTTCTCTTTTGTGCTTTTGGACCTTTTTTTCCTTTTTGATTCCTCTTGCATGCCTTTCTTTCTAAATTTTTATTTAGGCTCCTCTATCCATAGTGGCATGGGATCATTTTTATTTAGGCTTCTTTTCCATGGGTCCTTGCTGTCACCCCCTCAGACATTTTTAAATGTGAGATGGATGGAGCCTCGAAATAGTATTCCAGACCTTTTGATCCTGAGTTATTTTACAAGGATTAAGTAGGACTTCAATGTGTTCATAACCATTTAGGAAAATTGCTAAAGTAGAATAAATTCTTTCAGATAAATCAATAGTACATAGTCTTATAATCAAGGATTTTTGTTAACTAGAATTCTAATGCTCTCCATGCAATCAAAAGTTTGATTCTTTTATTGAAATCAATCAAAATCTAACCAAAACAAACATAAATAAAATAAATAAAAAATAAACAACCAAATCAGTTTATTTATGTGCAAGATAATCAAGAAATAAAAACTAAGAAATATAAATTTTGAGAACTAACCACTAACTAGTCAGTTCTCTACCCACCCCTGTAAATCTGGAAGCTTGTAAGTTGAGGGGCTAGGCTTGACTACAAATTGAAAAAGGTCTACCCATTATCAAAAACTACATCTACTATTTTACAATCAATCTCATCAGCCCGTGAAAATCGAAGGAGATCGGGTTGGGTATCTGGTGTACTACTGGCTTCTTTTGCTTGGTAGTTTCCCAGTTCTAGCTCAATTAGATAATTTCCCAATATAGAATTCACTCGTTCATTTTTTTCTTCTAATTAAGTAACATCATGCTTCATATGGGGCTCCCTTAATTTTTTTATCTAATTTGACTTACCTTATGAGGCAACCACAAATGTGACCAGTCTGATGCGAAGTATCCATTTAGCTTTGCTGACCAGTCCCGATTCAAAACAAGTCCATAAACATCAGGTATGTCTACTACTACAATATCAATGTACTGACATATGTTTTCATTTGCAGATAAGTAAATCATAACATCTTCCATTTCCCCGACTACTTTCACATTGGTCCTGTCTAGCTGAGTAACTTGCCAGGTAGTTGGTTTAGGTTGTCCATTGATCTTCTTGCAGACTAATAGTGGCATAAAATTGACTGATGCCCCTAAGCCTACTAAACAGTTGTGCGTGTTATGGTTGAAAATTTCAAAATTTAGGAGAAATGGTGGGGTTTTGAATTTAGACTTACCTCCCACACTTGCTTCACCAATTTCTTCTTCTTCAGGTTGGTTGTTAGTGGGAACTTTTTCTCTGGTACTTCAAGTGCTTTTCGACAATTTTTCTTTCTGTTGAGGCACATTACACATTTCAAACAATGAGATATTTTCCTTAGCCCTTTTAATATATTCCACAATATTATACTCCATCTTATGTTCTTTGAGATTCTTTTTTACATTATCAATCTTTTCTTTAACAGGCTTAACATGCATGTTGATTTTTTTTTGGATTTTGACTCGTAATGGTGAATTCAGTTATTTTATCAGCTGTGGTGCTCTTCTAAATTTTCTTTGCATACTCTTTAAGTCTCTTAATTTTTGGAAGTATTGAACTATCTTTATTTATCAAAACTTGACTTCTTGTTGTCACATTTGTTTCTGATGTTTTTTTCTATTTTGATGAACCCTCCTCTTCTGTATCAAAAAGTGAGACACAGTCCCATAAAACTAAAGCATCCTCTTCTTGTTTTTCTATGGGTTGATTATTTTTTTCTTTGTGCTCATTATCTTCTGTTAGTTTAGAGACCAATAGATGATTCATTACTAATGTCATCAAATTGATCCATTGAGGGCAATTTTTTTTAGAATGAGGTTGCTGATGAAAGGTGCAAAAATTATCCATACCTACCTCAGTTAAATTCATTGATGTAGGACTGTGTGGAGGAGGTTTAGATTGATTGTTGTATTCTCTCCTTTTTATAGTAAGGATTATATGCTTTATGAGCCTCCTTTTCTTTTTCCAAATCTATCACTCTGTTAGATAGCTTCTGCATCATTTTCAACATTCCTTCAAAATTTTTTTCTCCCGACTACTCAGCATAATCTTCTATGCTCTCTTTTTCAGCTTCTACCCTCTTAGCTTCTTCATAAGTTTCTAACAATGTAGGTTTGACTGACATCTTGGAAAACATGGCCAATTCAGTCCCTAGAGTTGAAGTATAGTATTCAGTCAGAACTTTATCAGATGGTTTATTAGTTGCAGAAAAATTATTTAGATAAGCAGCAAACCTTTGAGTGAAACTATGCACTTTTTCCTTTCTTTATTTATTTAAAGCGCGTAACCCTTTCATCAGAGCTACATGAGTTTTTTGGACTACATATTTACTTATAAATATTCTTTCAAATGTATCCTAGTCTGTGATTGAGTTTCCAGGCAGAGAAAAATACCATGAGGCTGCTGCTCCTTTCAGGGTATGTGGAAACAATATACAGACTACATCTTCATGTTCTCCAACCTATAGTCCTTCTATTTCCATGTAAATATTTGCAAATGATCATCTACCAAAATGTTTTCACTTGGGTCAAACTTAGGCAACATTTTCTCAAAATCCTGAGGTAAGTCATGCAAAGGAGGTGTTAGGTTTAATGGTGATCTAGCCCTCCAAGTAGGTGGTGGACTTGGTGGGTTAGGTGGCTGATTTGCATTTACATTTGCGATGATTTTAAGTCAAGAGTGAGGTGGTGAATGAAAAAGTGTATGAATAGGTGAATAGTAAGGTGTATCTGGCTCCAACTGATTTAGAGGTTTAACAACTTCCTGTAAGGCTGTTTCTACCAGTTCTTCAAAATCTTCAACCAACACTGCGTCTTCCAATATAGGACGATATTTATTTCGATATTCTCTTCTGGGTAAGGTAGGGATGATTGGTAATACTCCAATATTCTTTGCATATGCCCCAGTAAATATTATTAGATCATTGACTACTTCATTATCGACTGAATACAGATGTTCTTTACCCTTTTCTTTCGGAGTTGGATTGGGAAACAAACTGCTCTCAGAACTGTTATCGGTGGAATAGTTTCGAGGAAATGGGTTTCCTCGGCTAGCCATGCACTGGATTCCCTCCTTGTAGTGCCAAAAACTATTGATTCCTGGAAATTTGTAGGTAACGACAGTTAGGGATTCTCCCCAGTAAATGTTCCCAACTATCTCGTTACTGTTTGGTATGGGGAATCCATCCGGTTTACGGTACGGCTACAATAGGTCAAGTAACAAAATAAAAGGTTTTACCAGTTACGGCCCAGTATACTGTGTATATTTTAATTTTTTTAATTTAATTATGATATGCAAGTGCCTATCTAAGAATGCATATTGATAGAGAATACGAGGAGCGGTCACAATGTGATGCGCAGGTTCTTACCTCTCGTCTTAACTCTCTCACACCTAAGTCACACACAGCAAGAAAATAAAACTAACTATCTAACCTATCCCCAGGGAGAAAGATTATCATTTATCAATGAGTAATGTATTTCTGCACATGCATTAAGAAAAATCACAAATAGTTGTTATTTAATTCAAAACACATGAACATTAATAGATACATGAACAATAAGATAGCTCATTGTTTATGAAAAGCCTTCATTTCTCATAGTGGAAATTTCATAGAATAAACTAGAGCTCATTCATAACAAGAACATAGGTTCAAATAGAACAATCTCACAGTTAATGGACAATAGCTGAAAATGAAATAGCTCACATTCAACAAATCCATAGCACAGCATTTGAAACCTTCCACCAAGCTTTCTCCAACAGGAAACTTGTAATAGACTCTCCTAGAGAAGTCGGCCCTAGTGAGTTATTGTCAAGTTAGGAATTAGTATAAATAAAGAGGGAGCCTCTGTATTTAACACACATTCACTCACACTCAGTTGTAGCACATAACTAAGAGAGAAAGAAGAAGCTGGGACAAGAGAGAGAGACTACTGCTGTTGGGAGATCATCTTACTGCCTTTGGGTTTTACTTTTGGTGTTGATTCTATCTCTAAGGAAGTTGCAGGGTTTTCTCCTTTATGGTTCTCCTAAGGAAAATCTTTGTGTTCATTGTCTCTTGTGATTGATTTTTGTGCATGTTATTCTCTTAGATAAGATCCTAACATTATACAGCTTAAATGTTAAAAATATAACAGAAGGGCTGCATGGAAGCATTATAATGCGGAGTACCCTGATTGTGAGGTGCCATAAAGACATAATTAGGAGATTAAGTGGGTTGTTGATACCCGTACCCATATGATTGATGGTTGTTTCCATAATTCAGTCCATAAGAAAGTATATGTAAAGCTCCATAGTTCAAACCATAAGATGGTGCATGAGATGGACCATGTGAAGGTACATGTTGTGTTGATATGGAAGGAGGCACATGGCCTTGCGATACTACAGTGTGATTAGGATTAGAATGAACATGACTAGTAGCGGTATTTCGACCAGAAGGCCCATGTGAATTACGTGGAGGATGGGTCGTTAAAAAGGAATTTGAAGGAACTAGTGTCGAATACGATGGAACATGTGAAGGAAAGTAAGTCATGTTCCCAATGTTCACACGTCTCAGTTCTAGTATCTGAATAGGGTTACTAACACTAGTCCTAGGATGATCATGTGAAGATGCCTCCACCATAGGGATGGAAAGTGCAATATTACTAGTTCCCCCAAACCTCTCTGCATGGAAAGCAATGGAAGTGTCCCCAGGCGTAGTTCCAGGGTCAACTTCTGACTCGGCATGATATTCTGAATCAAACTCAGGGATATCAGGCATGCAATATCTAACATTACTAGTGCTTGTGGGTTCATAGTGAGTCTTCTCGCCCGGAAGCCAATACCAACAACCTGTGAATGAGGGATCATAAGCAAATCATGAAGGATGCTCATCTGGTGGATCATATGTTCTAGTAGCATCACCCTCCCCAACCTCATGAGGCAAAGAGGAAATATATGGAATCTCATCCTCATGATCTCCCATGGTGTGTGAATCAAAGTGAGAAGTAGTCCGCCCGAACTATGTGGTTCTCTCTCCCAAAGGAGGAGGAGACATGGAAGGAGAAAGTCCTGCTGAACGATGAAAATGGCGAGGTGCCACACCTGAATCCATAATGACTCAATAAAAATAAAAGACTCAATCTAACTAGGAAACCCTAGGAAAACTAGCGTTCATAGAGCATACACCTGAAAAAAAATGTAAAGCCAAATCACAAGCAAATCAAGGATAGGATATGTGAGCTCCAGAATGAAGCAGGTATGTCTCACCTAGGAGAGGCTTCAGACTCCCATACACAACAAGTAAAGCTTCACAACCAATTATAGTTTCCCTCAGCTTCAACGCATATAGAGACTATGCCGTTTGACCCCTACCTCGTCAGGACCCCTGTAGAATAACCTTTGCAAATACCCCCTCGATAACCTAGGTAAGGAAACTAAGGTCACCTCAATATAACCAATGCTTAAGTGGAAATTTGCAGGAAGGATTGACCATATGGGATGGCTAGAAAATCCCAAAGCTTGAAAGCACAACTGGTACTCCAGGGGTGCACTAGCTAATACCTCAAAGGCCCCCAAATATGAATACAATCCTGGAAATATATCCAGTGCTCACAGATCATAACCAGGGGTCATCCGAGTCACAATCGCGTGCACTATATTGTGCTTAACTCTCGTGTAAGAGGAGTGTCCTGAGAAATACTAATTATACCAAGGGTTTCACACTGTCACCTGGACAAAGACCTAATTGTTTTGTTTAGTGGTCTTGAAAAATTAACTTACAATGAACTATTCCAAGACCCTAAAACCTAATCTTGTTGATGCACCCTAGAAAACAAAAGAGTGTAATCCATTTTATTACGTGTTGATTTTAATTGGATGTGTTACTCAAAGGGTAAATGGACGTGCAACCAATGAAGTTATGACGCAACAAGAAGTAAAATTCACACCTAACAATCAATGCAAGTGCACTGTGTAGAATGAAAAATAGGGTATGCTACTACGTAAAGTGTAAAATTTTCCCTTCAAATGTATATGCAATCATTCCTATATAAAAATCTGACTATAATTCACCAAGCAAACCTAATGCAAGTACCATGTTAATGCAAAATGCAAGCAATGCACAATTATGCAAAGAAATTAAAAAAAAAATGTATTTTTGAATTAAATGAGATATAAAAGCAAAAATATGACTATACCACCCTCAGAATATGAAACCACTCACAAACACTAGCCAAGCAAAGAACTAAGGTAAAAAAACCTAATGCACTAATCTCAAAACAAAAAGTAGAAAATGAATAACAATAACATTTTCAAAAATTGAACTAAAGGAAGACTCTGGTCAGAAACAAGGGTGTATACAGACTCCAGAAGCCTCCAAGAAGACTCAGCAATCATCCAAACTCACCCAGCAACACTTAATCCTCCCAATAAATAAATAAAATAAGACATATGCGGCTGTTCTTAGTAAAACTGCATACATACGTGACTATTCAAGGAAAACCTGCGTGTACACGTGACTATGAAAGAAAAACCCGTGTATAGGAAGAAAAAGAGAGAAAAATTAAGTAAACAGACAGGATGAGACAAAATTTACTTCTTCAGGACCCTACTGGGAAAACATGCCCATAGACCCGACACAGAAATAGAGAAATTAGAGCAGTTCCAGTACATTGAATGCCAAAAAACCCCAAAGAAAAACAACTAGGAACCTCCCCAGTACAGTTGCCAATTCTGTTACAGAGAGAAACATCCTATGGCTTGGGGTGTACCAAACCATACAAAGAAACCACAGAAATCAATGGCGCTTGTGTTAGCAATTTTCTCTCAACAATAGCAAACAAGACAAGCATGCTATATAATATGGTGTTAGATATACTCTAGCATATATAATCAACAATGTATAAGCAATTAAACACATCCATGGATTCAATATTCATTTAAATGCACATCATTGGATAGGAAAAGATATTTCTATTAATCAAATCAGAGATTACATAAGTGACAACCTCTGTCGACACGTCTGTGAACCAGAGAAACTGAGTCCTCCACTTGGGCCTCCACCACCTCAACCCTTCATCTCTCAATAGAAATCTCAAAAGCAAAGGTAAGCTTGGGAAGAACACAAAGTGCTCCAAAGGGACAAAGGGATACAAAGTCAAGTATAAGAAATCTACGACAACAATGGACTATAGTTTTCTTGCTCTTCAGATCCTTTCCTTCAATGTATCAAAGGGGTTCCTTATATGACACTCCAAAGGGGTAATGAAGGGTAAAATATGAGAAATATAGAGGCATATTGAAGGCCAAGAGACAAGTGGTTCAGACACACCTCAAGGAAAAATCCAAAAATATTTGGACTTATGCGCACATCTTGATGTATGCGGGATTGACGTCAATATCTGCGTATATATGCAAGAATGGGATTAAAAGTCATGTACATCAATAAACAGGTGTTTTTGGGGATGAAATTGGAAACATCAAAGTATAATATTGGTCCATGGGGTCCAAAGAGTCTGCAAAGGGACAGGGAAGGCCATAAATGTGTGATCAACCATGTGTGGTAAAATCAGGTATAAAAATAGTCATTTCCTAAATGACAAATGATTTCAACAAAATTGTCAACCCAATTAAGGTAACTGAGTAGAATTCCTAGATCCCACTTCCTCCTTTGTAGGGATCCAAATGTTGTTGCCCCCTTCCAAACTTGTAATTTCTTCCTTGCTGCCTTCTTTCTTCTGCTTTGTCTTTTAGACATACCTTCTCTACAGTAGCAATCACCCTGCCATGAATAACCAAAAAATTGTATTAGTTCATTTACCTTCTTCGTATGCATTTTGTAAAATAAACTATATATAATGTTAATGCATGAAAAAATGACAAAACAAAGAAATCCTGCAAGTTTGTGTCTTGAAATCCACTGAATCCATTGTCCAAACTAAAATAACAAGCTCAATAAAAAGACTCTTTACCTCAATCCACGCCACATATGGACTAACTCGAAATCATGAAAGGATGAATCATAACAATGTAACCACCAAATCTGAACCCTAACCTGTGCTCTTCATCTTGGAGAAACTACGACTCAACAAAAAAAGGAAACTTCCGTCACCCATGACAACAACGGGAAGACCCTAACGGCAATTTTGAACACTAAGCATCAGACAATTAGTTCGCTAAGGAGCCGCAACGACGGAAGACATACAAACTACGGCTTCCATGATCAAATGAAAACCATCGGTGATCGGAAGAACTAAATACTATGGAAGAATAGTCCTATTCATAGATGCAACTATTGAAAATAGACTGACTATGGCTTTTGGAACAACTAAAAAAATTGGAGATCGGAGGCTTGGAGGACTATGGATCAGCGAGTTAAAGCTTAACGCTGCCGCTATGTCGGCAACACAAAGGACTAGTCCTCTGATCAATCATCAACATCACTCCGATAGAAAAAAAAAATCATTGAAAGTAAAAGTTTGATCAATAAAACCAAGGCATCGACGAGCTTGAAGCACTATATACTGGACGGTTAGTTCATGAATGAGCCACAACAGCAGAATTCAAACCAACTATGGGTCCCGTAACAATAGAAAACATTGGCGATCGGAAGAACTAAGGCTAAAGGTCGGAGCTCAAAACCACTAATCATCAGTGAGATAGTTCACTACAAAGCCACAATGATGGAAGTCACATAGACTAAGGCTTCTACGACAATAGAAAATTGTTGGCGGTTAGAGCAATGGGGAACTAGCTCGACAAGCATCGACAGATAAACCAACTAAGCATTGGAAAGATAATGTACTATTCAGCTGCAACGATGGGAAAAAATCAGACTATGGCTTCCGCTTTCAAATGAAAACTGCGACGATCATAATTTTTAATGACTAAGTATTAGCGATGGTGATCTCAACACCACCATCATGTCAGCGACGCAAAGGAATAGCCCTCCGATCAATAGTAAAAAATCCTTTCGATAGCACAAAGAAAAGAGGAATTTAAAACAATAAAACCATGGCATCAGAAAAGATAAGGGCTATCCGTCGGAACGGCAGCTACGTAGAGAACTACGACCCCGATTCACTGTTCAAAAGACTTATGATAGCGATAAATGAAAACATTTACAAATCAAAACTTGAAGTTTCCAAAGTAAAAAAACATTAGCTAGACAAAGGATTTTTAGGTCATTCAACCTCTGAAATGAAAGAAAATAGTTTACCTCGAATCAAACTCAAAAATTCGAAATTGTAGCAGAGGAACAACTGAGTTTAGGAAACCAAGTAAATCCAAGCAAGATAAAATCAACAAAAAGGGTCCAAAGATTTAAAAAATTTGGGAAAACAGTTGTAGCTGCAACACCTTCTTTTCTTGGGCTGCTAGCCTGTTTATGATAAGGTTCCTTTTTGCACCTTTTTGTGGAATGAATGGTTTTTCCCTGCGGGCTTCTTCCCGTTATGTTTCACAGAAATGCTTGATTACTTGCTTGTTGTTCCTTTCTTTCATTCAGATTATCATCTCTGAAACTTTGTAAGTCTAGTTGAAGACTTTGTATGGTTTTCATCAGATCAAAATTCAGTTCCACCATCAGTTCTTCTTCTTGAGTGGGGGTATTCAACTTCCCTTGCTGGCTATTATCTTCTTCAGTGTTCATGATCTGATTTGTTCTTTTAAAATTCCTGAAATTTCAAATTTTAATAACAAGAAAAAAATTATGTTAGTTAACAAAATTTTAAAACATACTTTATTTTCCTTGCAACGAATGTCTGGTATGCCCATTTGTTTTCTTAGTGTTGAAACTAGGCTCTGATACCACTTGTAATGTCCCCAAAAATTGAAAAAAATAAATTATTAGGCTAGTCAAAAACTACCTATGCTGGATTTTATTTGAACTTGCAGAATGTGTCGTACTCTATTTAAACTGTTGTATCATCGTAAGTTGTTCTTACATCCTGCTTCCATATTTTCAGATGTGATTATTGCTATATTTACTTATGTTGTCATAATGTTGATTACTATGTTGTTTTGTGGTTATGCATTGATGTATCAGTTAGTTATTTTGTTATGTACTTCATTGGTTATAACATGTTCTTATTGTCATATACATAATTCTAACTTCACTTTTTCCTTGGAATCAAAGGTGTGGACCGGCGGGACTAGTTTCCCTTGTACCCTTCTAAGAGGTAACATTTTTTGCTTATCACATCGAGCTTACTTAGTTCTGACAAACTAATGCATTTCTATCCCCTTTGCGTGTAGGTGCACTTGGAGATGGAAAACTAGCTTATAAATGTTAACAAACAGTGTCAAATGTTTAGCCTCTAGTGCTCACCTTTGTAGATCTATCCTAGTGACATTACATAGATTGTTATTATTATCATTACGGACTTTATGATAGTGATGTGGTATCTACCGCACTTATCATTTGTATGAAACTTAGTTACTATGGTATAAAGGATTATAAAGTTGTTTTATTATTAACCTAGTCATAGTGCAAAGGTTTAAGATATGGTTCTCATGATTGGCAAAAGAGATTTGTAAAACATTAGTCTAAAGTATTCCATGGAATATTTCATATGCCATGGACTTAAGGCTTAAAGCCAAAGTAAATCGATGCATGATGGGGTTTATGTCTTTAAGTTGATTTGGTATCAAGGTTTAATATATTCCAAGGACTATATGATTATGACTCTGGTGTGCATTAATGGTGGCCAGGGTGGCGACATCAATGCACCTTGGGAAAAGGGACGACCAAGCTTAGGGCTTGGCCCAAGCAATAGTGTGAATTATTCGTTGCCTTGTTGTTGGTTCTCTATTCCTATGCGGTGTGAAGGAATGCAATCTCAATGGCTTAGTAGGTAGGTATGTAGATGGTCTTGGTTTGCAGCATCATTTTCTTGTTCAATTTGGATATTCTCATACTTCTCATCATGACTCTTCTCTGTTGCAGGTTTGTAGGGGTTGTGAGAATTAAGAGTGGGTCGTAGCTCATGGGAACAGACGTGGGAAAAGAAATACCAATTAAAGTAAGCTTGTTGTACAAGTGTTTACTTGGTCCCTTCCTAGCTTCATGGTTATGACAGAGTTTGTTGCTTGTCGTGGGTTTGGATTACTTGTCTCTGGTTTCTAATGGCTGCGTTTTGAGGATGGGGCTTGACTGTAAGTTAATGGCATTGCATTTTGTAATCTGATAAGATTGGGGTTTTTATTGTTCATGTTTTAAATTCCTTCAGGCTTGAACTTTTAAATGTATTCATATTGTGGAAATTGAACCCAAGTGATAGAACCGTTGCACTCACAAAATTGCTAATCAAACCTGCAAATTTACACACAAAGGAGACTGAAATTGGAGCATAACACTAATCTGTATTGAATAAGTGTACAATATCCAATCTTATGAAGTCATAGGCTACTACAATATATAATTATATGAGAGATTCGAATGCATAAGGATGCCATTCGAAATAGTCAAAAGGTAGGCTTACTAAATCTAGTCAAATCCCCCATAGGTGCATAAAGCAGTTTCCAAATCTACCTAGAGGCTCATGAATTGGAAAATTAAAGTAGGGAAGCTAATAAGTGATTGAAAGAAAAATCAAACATGATTTTACTAGGAGAAAATAATGGAGGATGATGAGGGCAAAAACACAAGTCAACTACACCTAGTCTTACTTTCCCTTTTGCCATAAATCTCAATAAAGCAGGCAACTTAGCAGAAAAATCAGATATGCGCTATGGAGGATTTGGAATAAAGAATATATGCTAAATATGGATTCCATGAGGTTTCCCAAGTGCTTCATGACTTATTTTTAGCAAGTTTGACTTCTATGGCATGTGGAAGACAACTTACATAGAGTGGAAAATAAGACCAAAATGGATTAATTAATGTCTAAGGTAGGTAGCTATGGGTTGATTATTCTAACACCCCCCCTTAAGCCTGACTTTATGAAAAAATATCAGAAAACTATAGGGACTAGCAACAATACTTAGTCACCCTTTACATAGTGCATGTCCATTTAACCAAGGAAAGAGGCAAAAACCCAGTGGGAAAATCCTCCCTTAAACATGGACAGTAAAACAAAATTTAAAAACCTTGTCATCAATCATGCTTCATAGAATGATCAGCAATCCCCAGCAGTGATTTGAGATTGTTGAATGTCTTCTCTCAAAAAACTTTGGTGAATATGTCTGCTACTTGTTCTGAAGATGCACAGAAGAGTATATGAATGGTGCCATCATGTACAAGCTGTCTAATGTAGTGCATATGGATCTCAATGTGTTTGGTTCTCTATCTATGAACTGGAACATTGTAGATTCGAATGGTACTCTGATTATCACAATAGATAATAGTTGAAAACTCTGATTCAAAGCCACACTCACCAAGTATCCCCTGCAACCATAAACATTGAGTTGCTGCTTTTACAACTCCTCTGTACTCTGCTTCTATAGATGAGAGTGCTACGGCACTCTGTTTCTTGATTGACCAGCTGATTGGTCCTTCAGCAAGCATGAACACATATCCTGATGTTGAATTTTGATATGTGGTGTCACCTTCCCAATCACTACCAGTAAACCCAATCAAATCAAGATCGAATTTCGCTTTGTAGAATATCCCATGAGTTCTTGTTCCTTGAACAAAGTTAAGGATCCTTTTGGCTTCTCTCCAGTGGATCTCATGAGGCCGATCCATGTATATTGAATCCACACTTACTACATAATAAATATCAGGTCGAGTGTGTGTAAGGTACAGCAAACACCCAATCAACTGCCTATACAGTGTATTATTTACCATAGGAGAAGAACCTGCTTCTTCAAGCTTAATTTCAGAAAGGAAGGGAGTCTTGCTTAGCTTGCAATATTTAATGTTGAACTTGTTCAGAAAATATAAAGCATACTTGGACTGATATAATTTTATTCCATGTTGGGATTAAGCAATTTCGAGACCCAAGAATTGGATCAACAACCCCAAATCAGTCATAGAAAATGCATGGTTCATTGCATCCTTCAAGGAGGCAATTTCTTTCTTTGAACTTCCTATAATAAGAAGGTCATCCACATACAAGACAATAATCATCAAAGAACCATGAATCAGCTTCAAATAAACATTAGGATCAGACTTGCATCAAACAAAACTCAATGATAGCAGAAAGCCATCAATCTTGGCATACCAAGCCCTGGGGGCTTGCTTAAGCCCATACAATGATTTATTTAGCCTGCACACAAAAGATGGATTATTAACAAACCCTTGATGTTGCATGTAAATATCTTTAGTGAGATCTCCATTTATGAAAGCACACTTCACATCCATGTGATATACCTCCCACTGCTTCGAAGCTACAATGGCTAAGGCTAGCCTTATGGAGTCCATCTTTGCCACTTGTGCAAAGGTTTCATTGTATTCAATACCATGTAACTGTGATTATCCATTGGATACCAATCTGGCCTTATATTTCAAAGGTGAACCATCAGCATCAAACTTAGTTTTGAAAACCCACTTACATTGAACTAGCTTCCTCCCTGGGGGAAGATCAACCAGTTCCCAAGTGTTTTTCTTCTGGAGTGAGCTGAGTTCTTCTTTCATGGCTGTTTTCCATATTGGATCATGTGCTGCATATTCATATGTATGTGGGTTTGATTCAACCATCAAATAGCACTTCTCTGCAAACAAAGGGTCTTTCCTACACAGGGAACTCTCAAATTGAGATCTAGTCCTCCTAAGATCACTAAGATTTCCAGCTAGTTCCCCAGCTGCATGAATGGTATTTGCTGCCCATTTTGGTCTTGTAGAACTATCAGGATCTGCAATTAAATCATCATTATCAGACATATCAGAATCAACAAACTCATTTGTCTCTCCAGTTACATTCAATGGTTCTGGTGGTGAAGAAGACTCTCCAACTTCAACTGCTGCTAAAGGCTCTTCTTGGAACTGAACACTCCTTTGAATGAAGGATTTTTTTTTGTTCAAATTGATCATCTTATACCCTTTTGAATATTTAGAGTACCCAACAAATCGACACTCTTGGATTTGGGGCTGCAAAGCCTTCCTCTTTTCTGTTGGAATTCTAGCCTAAGCCTTTGAGCCAAAAATCCTGAAATGGGTCACATCTGGCTTGTGCCCACTCCAATATTTGAAAGGATTCATACCATCAAGTTGTTTATGAAGCACCCTATTCTATATATATTATGCACAGTTTATAGCCTCATCCCAAAACTTTGGTGGAAAAGTCTTAGCCTCCATCATACAAGTTGCCATCTCCTCCAGTGATCTGTTCTTTCTCTCAGCAACACTATTTTACCGTGGTGTGTAAGGGATTGAATGCTACATATGAATACCTAAATATTCACAATATTGAATGAACTCAGACTTTAAATACTCACCACCATTGTCAGATCTGAGGATCTTGAGTTTTCTCCCAGACTGGTTTTCAACCAAGGCCTTAAAGACTTTGAAAAGGCCAAAAACTTCATACTTATGCTTCAGGAAGTAAACCCAACAATACCTGGAAAATTCATCTATGAAGGTCAATGCATATTTGTGTTGACTCATTGAAATATGAGGAAATGGACCAGAAACATCACTGTGGATCAATTCAAGAGGTGCAGAGGTTCTGTCATGACTAGCTCTCTCAAATTTATGCTGTGGGTGCTTTCCTAGGATACAACCATGACAGACTCCCTTGGAAAAATTAATCTTTGGTAACCCTATGACCATTTATTTTTCACTTAGATCAGAAAGATACTTATAGTTAAGATAGCCAAATATTTCATGCCAAATCTTTCTTTCCTCATTAGCATGAATCAGAAGAGCAGAGGGGTTCGAGTAGGTTAGAAAATGTGAAAACATGTATACCTTCGAAGTGCGATCTACAACTCCTTTTGCAATGAATTTACCATTCAATATCTCTATGATCTCAACACCATCAGGGGACCTTGTGTGGGTCATCTGATACACTGACAAGAGGTTAGAGGAAAGACTTGCAACATTCAATACATTACTGAACTTACCATGGTCAATATCAATCCTTCCTTTCCCCAAACTATCAGTGAGAGAGTCATCTCCCAACACTATTGGTGGACCTTTCGACATGTCAAGAGAGGATAATGCCTCCTTGGTTAAAACCATATGTCTTGAAGCTCCAGAGTCTATGATGAAGCTAGGTGAGCTTGATGTGCCAGTAACCAAAGCATCTACTCTCTCTCTGTCCTCTAAATTTGATCCCCCTTCCCTCTTCTTTGAGAAATCAGGAAGGGAGATGTTATTCTTCTCCAGGATTTGGGTCAACATGTCAATTTGCTTCTTCATGCAGGAGCTTTCAGGATGATAGCCCTTACTGCAGTATGCGCACTTGCTCATTTCTCCTTTGTTCTTCTTCTTCTGGAAGTTCTTCTTGGAGCCTTGGGGATCCTCTTGAGACTTGTTCTTGTCTCTCTTTTGCTCAGGTGGATTCTTATCTTTCTTCTTATCTATTGAATCCAGCCTTGAATCTCCAGCAACCAAAGCTTGGTATTTGGAAGGTTTGATGGTGCCCATCATCACCAGTTTATCTTGTTCTTATGTGAGGGATTCCAGGAACTCCGCAAGCTTAGGCATATTCCAGGCTCGAGCTGTCAAATTTGTGGTATGGAAGGTCAAAACAAACACTAAATAGTCAGGGCCAAGCTTTGAGAGTATGGCCAAAACTAGCTACTCTTCCTTCTTTTGAATTCCACATTGTTTTAGCTGCAAAACAAGGGATTTAAACTTGGAAAAGTAAAGTTGTAGGGATTCGAAGCTGCTAGGACTCAAAGAGATCAATTAATTCTTGATTTGATGTCCTCTCATCTCATCTGTATTACCAAAAATATCTACAATATTCTCCCATACTTCATTAGGTGATGTCAATCCATCAAGATGGAAGAGGAGGTCTATTGATATGTTCATACACAAAAGATCATAGGCCTCATCCCTCCTATTGTGCCATTTAATTTTCTCTGCAGCTGCATTGGGCTCTACCTCAGTTTCCATATTCACCCTGTAGAGACCTTTCGCTCTCAACAGTATCTCCATCTCTTCTTTCCATTCAAATAAATTAAATGGAGTCAAGATGATCTTCTGAGATTGATCCATAGCTCAGAAACTGTGCCCTTCAGTCAGCAGAATGCTCCCAGTCAAGATGTCGAACCTGTAATAGCAATATGGAAGGAGAGAAATTGATCTACAAAGTCTCTGATACCATGTGTAAATTGAACCCAACTGATAGAACAATTGCACTCACAAAATTGCTAATCAAACCTGCAAATTTACACACAAAGGAGACTAGAATTGGAGCATAACACTAATTTGTATTGAATAAGTGTAGAATAGCCAAACTTATGAAGTAATAGGCTACTGAAATATATAATTACATGAGAGATTCGAATTCATAAGGATGCCATTCAAAATAGTCAAAAAATAGGCTTACTAAATCTAGTCAAATCCCCCATATGTGCATAAAGTAGTTTCCAAATCTACCTAGAGGCTCACGAATTGGAAAAGTCAAGTAGGAAAGATAATAAGTGATGGAAATACAATGCATACATTATTTTATTAGGATAAAAGAATGGAGGATGATGAGTGAAAAAAAAACAAGTCAACTACACCTAGTCTTACTTTCCCTTTTGCCATAAATCTCAATAAAGCAGGCAACTTAGCAGAAAAAGCAGATATGCACTAGGGAGGATCTGGAATAAAGAAAATATGCTAAATATCGATTCCATGAGGTTTTCGAAGCACTCCATGACTCAGTTTTAGCAAGTTTGACTTCTATGGCACGTGGAAGACAACTTGCATAGAGTGGAATATTGGAAACTAGGAAAATAAGACAAAAATGGATTAATTAATGTCTAAGGTAGGTAAATATGGGTTGATTATTCTAACATAGATTTACTATTGGGTACTATATGCAACGAAAAAGGACCTGGGTAACTCTTGACAACATCTGTGTAATTGAATGTAAATTTATGTTATGGGAATGGTGGAAGCACCATTTCTTGCAATGGTGCAATGGATGAGCTATGAAGGACTATGTAACTTCTTATTTCGTTTGATAATGATTATTTTTAATAGTAATTGCATACTATGTTTGATTTAGTGTTATGGTTATTACTAGACTATGTATATTCGCATTCATTGTTTGCATTATTTGTATGACTAACAACGTTGATTACTTTGGGGGCCATGTCATATATGGTAGTGTTGTTCCCGCCATTATAGTTGTGATAATGTATTAGATTCAGACTTATTGTTTATCTTTATGATGTGTATTAAAATATATGAGAGCCGACTGTGGGTGTAACCTTTCATTGGAAAACATCATTGTTGTTATTTCGTTGACAAGGTTTGTAGCCTTGGTAATTTTATTTGACTGTGGGGACATGTATGAGGCCGAGGGCCATAGATTACAGCATAAATAAATTATTGGGTATTTCCAACCTCTGTGTAAAGACTTTATGTTTTTCTTATTACAACCTGTGTATATGTAATATAGCATGGATTTTGATTTGTAGAAAAGTTATGGCATGAGCAAGAATTTAGGTATCGAATCCTACAGGATTTGTTACTATAGTTTTGTAAATAAAAACTGACTCTACAGGGTTTTAAATTTATATTGATGCAATTTGGGATTAAATGCCCACATGAATTGATCCTGTGACCTCTGTGTAATTAGTTTGGTATTTAAATGAATACTGTAAATGATATTATGTTTGTTATCATTTACGTAGGGACTTTTGATTATGGCATATGATTTATAATATGATTCGTAGATATTTAAGGGTTTGATTTGTTATGTCTGCAATGGATTATTTATTCGGATAATTGGTTTACTGTATTACGAATTTGTGGATGTAGTTGATAGTAATAATATATAGTTTGTTTTAATTATGAAAAAATTGGTGAAGCATAAAACATGGACCATTAGATGGTCTCAATACTTGGTTTGTAGATTTGATTTATAATAATATTTGATTAATGAAGAATGATAATGTCTATTCTTGTTCTTAGTAGGAATGTAATGATACAAACCCTGAGAGGTCTTTGCTGGTTTTTATCTTAGCTTTAATACTTTGGATTTATGATTATTCTTAGATGTAGAATACTGAGTTTATAATATTGCTTTAAATATGTTAGGGTTATGTTTAGAGATGATATTAGTTAACTATATTTATATTTATATTTTGTTTAAAGTTTAATCTGAAATAGTCTTTTACTTCTAAACATAGCTCCACTGGTAGTATGCAATTTGCCAGTAGAGTACATAGGAAAATAAACACATAGGCCCTGCTAGAATAATCTTAGGTCTTAGGAACCCAAAGTTTAAGCTATAGATGAAAATATAGAAGTAAAACTGAAAGAAAAAAACCCTTGATAATTCTTACACATTAATTAAATTACAGCCTAGGGTTTATAATTAAAATGTAAACCCTAACAAAATTTGACAGGAAAACAAAGGTACATAGGGTTAGAAATCTAATATAAAAACTTGCATAATCTAGCCAACACTTATTCTAGATAATGAAATAGGTAGTGAAGAACCTCATACCTGAAAAGTGAAGCTCTTCTAATGGCTGAAACCTACACACTGTTGGCCTATAGGGCAGACCCAGGTTTTATACCTTTAACTTTGCACCAACAAAACACCCACGGAGTTGGCCCTTTCGGCAACAACCTGCGAACAGGTTGTAGTCTCACCCGAAACAGCTATGGGGTGCCGCAGAACCAGACTTCTGCAAGCAAAAGAGGGATACTACTATACCTTTAGCTTTTAACAGATTATAAATATAAATCACAGAGCTTAACATTCACTTATTTAGCTTCGCAGTTAGATAAACAAACAGTGCCTTGCACAACCCTTTACTAGGAATTCCTAGCGAAGTTATTATCTAGTAGTGATATTTACTTATCAGATATATAGATATAAATGCATAAAAGAACACAACATAAACAACAAACAGAACCACGACACAAGATATAACGTGGTTCACCCCCAGTGTAGGGGTTATGTCCACAGAACTGCGTTTTATTCAATCTTTCTACAAAAACCACAGTTCTAATCTGCGTACTTAGCTGCAGATCCCTTCAGTCCTCAAAGCCGAGCACACAGTTGCAGGCCTCTACGCACACAACTGCAGATTTCCTTATCACCCAAAAACCCTCTGCACACACAGCTGCAAAGGTCGTCCACGCACACAGCTGGGACTTAACCTTTCCTTACAAAATTAGCCTTAGCTTCGCATCAATTCCCTTTTTCATAAAAAGCCTAACCTAACTTACTTACAAGAGTGCCTATTTATACAACGCACTATTACAAAACCATGGACTTAAACCATGGGTTATTACAAAAAGAGGGTTTTGACTCAACCCCAACACCCCTAAGACTATTTTGACTTGTAACTCCACTTACAAACCCACATAATCCCGTGGAGTTACCTAATTTAAGGACCGTTAAGGTGCGCGCCCCAACACACACTCAATTACTGAGCATTAACAATTCACAGAAAAATCTAACCTCTGTATAGATGACCAAATCACTTGGCAACTTCCATGTTCCAACCAACCATGACTCGGAACCATTCCTAGTTTTAATCCGGATCCCCCGAGTTGGTTCCAATGTGCAAGTAGCTTAGAGCTCCTAAGGTAAGGCTTCCCTATCTGGTATATCAAGTCTCAATTAGTTCTCCTTTTTCCTCTTAGGAAAATGTTCTCCAAGAACTCTCTTGAGAATAATCAGGCAGAATAATGACTCCAAAAAGATGGAAGAGATCCACAAGCCTCTCTTTGGCTTGGGACTTTATAGAGAGACTTTTCAGTCAAAGGGAAAGTTAAATCAAGAGTGATTTGATTTCTTTATTTAACCTTTTTTATTTAATTTAGGTACTTTTAATATTTTAACTGAGGAACTTTTAACTAGTTCCGAATTGAACTTTTGTAGGTATTATAATATTTATTTTTATCTAAGTAATAATAATAATAGATGGAGCTTTTCCTTCTTTCTTATATTATTAATATTATTACTATGCTTACACTTTATACATACCATGTATAAAATATATAATAATATATTATTTGTTAACATTTGTCTTAGGGTATCACATATGGTGATCCCCAAACTTATGACACTTTCTTCATTAAGGTCATCAGGTAGATGTTTAGGCCTACTAGGCTAGGCCCACTCTAAACATCCTTGCGTGTTGGATTCCCTCGTATAACATGGTAGTTCTTTAGTACTTGATGAAATACATAAATTTGAGATTTCATTTAATCACTTATAAACAAGGGAGATGAATCAATATTTTACTAGAGTCATTTTGACTCAGAATCATTAAATATTTTCAGTAACTCCTAGCGCTTATCCAGATCCCATACTAAACACTATAAACAAGGAACTACAACATTAGTGCAAATCCAGAGCTCCTCGCTCAACACTAATGCTAGGATGTACTTGTAGGATACACCTAGGGACACAATGGCCAAAGATTCGATGTTCTAGAACTTATGCTCAACATCAACTTGGAAGGCTCCATAGGTTATTCCCAACACTTCCAATTTATCTTTTCATGTGTTCCAGAGCTTCATGTTCAATGGAAATGTCTCAAAACTCATGTGCTCCAGAGCTTCTCGCTTAACACAAATATAAGTACTCATGTGCTCCAGAGCTTCTTGCTCAACACAAATGGTCAATTTACCCATGTTCTCCATAGATCCTTGCTCAACACAAAACATCTCATCAATCATGTGCTTCGGGGTCCATATAAACTTCTTATGGATTCGGGTGTACCACAATAGACAACTATACCTGAGAAATAAATCCCTTCCCAATATGCAAGAGAAACAAAAAATCTAACACTAAAGGATCTCGAATCATACCTTATTCTGGACAGTTGAAGTAGATCCCCATTAAGCATTTTCCAATCCCGCTTGCTCTAGAAATTTACTCTCAAAAACAACAAACAAGACAAGCATGCTATATAATATGGTGTTAGATCTATTCAAGCATATGTAATCAACAATGTATAAACATTTAAATATATCCATTGATTCAATATTCATTCAATTTCACATTAAATGGATAGGAAAAGATATTTCTATTAATCAAATCATGGATTACACAAGTGACAACCTATGTCGGCACATCTACGAATTGGAGAAACTGAGTCCTCCACCTGGGCCTCCACCACCTCAATCATCCATCTCTCGATAGAAATCTCACAAGAAAAGGAAATATTGGGAAGAACACAAAGTGCTCCAAAGGGACAAAGGGATGTAGACTCAAGTATAAGAAAGGTACAACAACAATGGACTATAATTGCCTTGCTCTTCAATTCCTCTTCTTCAATGTATCCAAGGGGTTCCTTATATAGCACTCCAAAGGGGTAATGGAGGGTCAAATACGAGTGATATCGAGGCATATGGAAGGACAAGAGTCAAGTGGTTTGGACGCACATCAAGGAAAACTCCAAAAATATTTGGACTTATGCACACATCCCGATGTATGTGGGTTTGAGGTCAATATCCACGTATATACGTGAGAAACATATTAAAATTCACGTACAACAAATAACAAGTGTTTTTAGGGATGATCTTGGAAACATAAAAGATACAATATTGGTCCATGGGGTCCAAAGAGTCTACAGAGGGACAAGGAAGGCCATAAATGTGTGATCAACCATGTGTGGTAAAATCAGTTGTAACATATGTCCCCTAATGTGTTAGGTTAGAGGAGTAAAATGATGTCCGAAATACATTATAAATACATCCTAGAAGTGGAGTGATGAAGAACTAGGTGGAAGAACCAACCATCCATCAGTATAGTACAATAATCAATCTCTACACATGACTGCAATTATATAGCAGTCCTGAATACATAAGAGTACAATGGCCATGAATAGGCATGATATACAAAATGTGGCATGTGTGGTCATCGCCACGTACAATATATAATAGATCAAAATATCCATGATGAATATATACAAAGGATCAAGATCTCCATAGAAGCTGAAGATATACAATGGATCAAGATCTCCATAATCGCTGAAGATATCTGACTTACACTAGAATCAAGCCACGAGAGATGAAATCTCATGAACACTGGCACGATCAAGGAGGTAGCATATGTGGAATGACACCAATCTGAAAAGTATACTACACAAACCGCTATGAGTACATGTCCTACTATGTTAATAGAAGTGTCTAGGTCGAACATAGTAGTCCATCGTCTGATTACCAGTCATTGATGTATATCGTTAACATATGCGAGATCACCCACTGATAATGAAAATGGGAATAAAGGTACTAAAGTGCAATCTAACAAGTTCTAATAGATATGTTGAGGTCGAACACTTGAAAGAATCCATCGATCATGGGACATTGATGTATTCCCAAAACTGTCGATGGCGACAGAACCTACCACTGATGACTGTAAGTCTCAAGGCACTTAAATGACTCTAGACTCCTATCCCATAATAAATGATATGAAGTCGATGGGATGGAATCTACTTGAAGGTAGGAATTAAGGAATCCCCCATCAACCAACACGAGGTACTCAACAATGCTGTATAATGTGGAAGGACTCAAACAAGATGTGCACGAACCGGTAATAGTACCGGGAATGGCCGACATGCAAAGTCAAGAAAATTGAGGAATGGTCGACTTAGGATTCAACTTCCTTCGAACAAGAGAATAAAGGAGAATGGTGACTTATGATAAGCAACATGGACTCGATATGCAAACTGGGACATCTCTGTGACGCAGGAGGCATCAAAAGAGGCTCCATAGGGACTAGAAGCTTAACCAGTCGATGGGGATAAAATTAGAGTAACGAGTACAACTCCTAAATTCAAACTACTAATCCAACCAATAGATGTGATATACAACGTTATGTTCAAAGGAGATACGACTCGACTGCTGCCAAAGATAACATCTTTCCCTGTCCAACTTTTTGGTTTTTTTTTATTTTTTTAACTTTTTCAGATATTTTGAAAAGCTTGAAAAAGAATAAAAGTGATTTATAGTTACAAATGTAGGAGGAGATGATTTTCAGGGGTCAAACAAACTGGTTCTAGACAATGGAACATACCTATTCTCAATGCAAGGAAACATGTGTAGGATAACGACACTGGGGGTAATGCCCCCTCCCGGTAAAAAATGGGGTATCAAGCTGCAAAAGATATATAAAAAGGCTCTTCATGGTTAGACATGAGACAAGATCAAGCTATATGGATGATGATTAAAGTCATGGAAGCCAGGGTAAGGCTCAACAAGGCAAGAAAAACATATGATAATAAAATTACAACTTGACATATACAAGGGGAGTCCATAGGGAAAAGACCAACATAAAGTTCAAGAGGAGTATGAAGCTCTTACTCAAAGTCATGGTGGTACTATACAAAGGAATCCCACACCCTAAAGGAGAAATTTTGGCATGGGCACCAAATGAAAAACATGATCTAACTAGGGTACCCATGTATGGGAAAGTTCTACCATTCACAACATGTCACTTCTAAAAGCATCAAGAAGGTTCCATGACAAGATAGAATGGGTTTGTACCTAGGTTAAGATGAAATGTACATAAGGTTATGCAAAATGCAAGCGTATTTAAAATCGTAAACTATATGCAATTTTAGACATAATACCTGTAATAGGAATGAATGAATTAAAGCCCTCGAAGAGAGTGTACAAAAAAATGGACCCTTGATATAGCTGATTTTACCACTTCAGGTGAATCACTTTGGTATGGCCTTCCCCTATCCCTCTGCAGACTCCTTCGACCCCTTGGACCATTTTTGTCCTTTGATGTTTCCTAGACCATCCCTTTAAACATGTGAAAAATGATACATGCGACTTTTAAACCCCTAATCGCGTATATACGCGGGTTTGACCCCTAAAACCACATACATCGAGATGTGTACAAAATCCAAATCCTTTTGGATTTTTCCTTGACATGGATCTGACTCACTTGACTCCTGGCCTTCCATATGCCTTGAGATCGCTAGGATTCGACCTTTCATTACCCCTTTGAAAAGATATATATGGAACTCTTTGATACATTGAAGGCATATAAGAGAATTGAGAGCAAAGAAACTATAGTCCATTGTTATCGGAACTTGTGCTTGAGTCTGCATCCCTTTGTCCCTTGGAGCACTCTTCTGTTCTTCCCAAGATTTCCTTTTTCTTGTGAACTTGCTATCAAGAGATGGAGGATTGAGGTCGTGGAGGCCCAAGTGGGGGATTCAATTTCTCTGATTTGCAGACATGCTGACAGAGGTTGTATCCATTGTAATCTCTAATTTTATATTAATAGAAATATCTTTTCCTGTCTAATAATGTATGTTTGAATGAATATTTTATCCATGGATGACTTCAAATGCTTATACATTGTTGATTATATATGCTAGAATATATCTAACACCAATATATATAGTATGCTTGTCTTTTTTACTTGTTGTTGAGGAAGTGATTCATCAATTCAAGCTGAAGTTGGAAAGCTCAACGAGGATCTACTTCAACAGTCTAGAATAAGGTACGAGTTCTAATCCTTTAGTGTTAGATATTTGATTTCTATTGAATATTGGAAAGGATTGATTTCTAGAGTCAAGATGTTTGTTGTGGTACCCCAAGCCATAGGAATTTCTCTCTGTAACAAAATTGGTGACTCCGCTGGGGAGTTCCTAGTATTTGTCATTTGGGGGTTTTCTATCGACATTCAATGACTTTGAATTGCTCTTTTTCTCTTGTTTCTGTGTCGGGTTTGGGGGCATGTTTTCCTGGTAGTGTCTAACTGGTGTGAAGTTTGTCTCAGCTTGTCTGTTTTCCTTTATTTTTATGCACCTTTCTTCCTGTACGCAAGTTTTGAATTCATAGTCGCGTATATACATGGGTTTCACTACTATTTCCATGTACACATGCGGGTTTACTGCGAACAGTTGTGTATGCCCTTAGTTTTTCCTTCTAGAGGAATATGGATTGTTATTGGGTGAATTTTGATGATTGCTAAGTCTCCTTTGATACTGTTAGAGTCTATATACACCTCTATTTCTGACCAGAGACGTTTTTCTTTAGGGTAAAATTTCTTTTTTGAAGAATGTTCTAGTCATTGCATTTTCGATTTTTTGTTTTGGAATTAGTGCATTAGATTTATTTTACCTTAGTACTTTGCTTGAGTGTTGCTTGAGTGTGCCTTCAGAGTCTATGGGTTGTAGAGCTATTATTTTTCTTTTATATCTCACTTTTATTTCAAAAAATCCAAAAATATTTGCTTATCATCTTGCATTGCATCTTGCATTTTACATAGTACTTGCACTAGATTTGCTTTGGAGTATTAGTCAGGATTTCATATAGGAAAGATTGCACCTATCATTCGAAGCAAATTGTGCATTTCACATAGTAGCATACCTTGTTTTTCATGGACACAATGCATTCGCATTGATTGTTAGGTGTGCATTTTGCTTCATGTTGTGTCATAACGCCATTAGTTGCACGACCATATACCTCTTTTGAGTAATAAACCCAATTAAAATGAACGCTTAATTAAAATGAACTACACTATTTTATTTGATAGGGTTCACCAACAAGATTAGGTTTTAGGGTCTTGGAATAGTTCATTGTGAGTAAATTCTCCAAGACCACTAAACAACAACATGTATGTGTCTGTCCAGGTGAGTGTGTGAAATTCCTTGGTATAACCAGTGTTTCTCAAGATCCTCCTCTCAAAAGGGAGTTAAGCACGAGGCAGTGTGAGCGGTTATTGATTGGGATGACCCCTAGTCATAATTGAGTAGCACCGGAGATATTTCCAGGATTGTATTTGTATCTAGGGGCTCTTTCGAGAGTTTTGAGCTTTGCTACCCTACCCATACGGTCAATCCTTCCTGCAACTGTCCACCTGAGCATTGATTATATTGAGGTGACCTTAGTGGCCTTACCTAGGATATTGAGGGGGTACTCTGTAGCAGTTATTTTGTGGGTGTCCCAGCCAGGTTGGGGTTGGAGAGAACAGTCTCTTTATGCGTTGAAGCTGAGGGCCACAATAATTGGTTATGTACCTTCGCTTGTTGTGTATGGGAGTCTCAAGCCTCTCCTAGGCGAGACATACCTGCTTCATTCGGGAGCTCACTTATCCTACCCTTGATTGCTTGTGTTTGGCTTTAGATTTTATTGGTGATTGCTCTGTGCACGTTAGCTTGCCTAGGGTTTACGTAGATAGAGAGTATTTTATATTTTTGATTCATTGTGGATTCGGGTGTAGCGCCTCGCCCTTCTCATCGTTTAGCAGGGCTTCTTCCTTATACATCTCCTCCTCCTTTGGGAGAGAGAAATAGATAGTCTAGGCAGACTACTTCACACATTGATTCACACACGATGGGAGACCATGTAGAAGGTATTCCTAAACCTCCTTTTCCCATTCAAGTGGAAGATGGGGAGTTTACTCCTAACTATGATCCTTCACCTGATTTGACTGAGTTAGGTCCTGTAATTTATAAGATAGGTACTTTTCATGATAGACCTACTTACTCTATTGGTGATCCCCCATTGATGCATCTCCAGTATGGAATGTCGAAAGATGATGAGACTCATTTTGAACCCGCGAGCACATCATTTGGCATTCCATGTCAAGTCTGATTTTGAGCCTAACACTATGCCTGGGGGCACTCTCATTCCTTACCATGGGGAGAGGTTTGGGAGCACAAGTCACATTGCACCTTCCATCCCGACGGTGGAAGCTACATCACATATTCCTCCTAGGTATAGGGTTAGTGATCCTATTAGAATACCAGATCTGAGACAAGTGACTATAGGGAATAACACATACATAATTACACAGGTCCCTTCGTCCTCTGTCCCTAGTTCTTTGAATGTTCAGCCTCCACCTCATTCACGCGGTCCTTTGGGTCGAAATGTTGCTACGAGTCATGTCCATACTGCAGTTACTCGACCAGTTGTGTCTCAAGTTCAAGTACTGCCCATTGTTTCCGGAGGTCATGTTCATACTTCTAGAGGTCATGTTACTACTTCCGGAGCATATATTCCTACTTCTCGAATGTATGTTCCTACTTCCAGAGCATATATTCCTACTTACAGAGTGTCTCATGGGACATCTCATGTGATGACTTATGGACCCTATTATGGCATGCAATATGGACAGGGTTCTTCACCTTATGGGTGTGGGTATCAACAACCCACTTAATCTCCAAATTATAGCTTTGTAGCTCTGAATAGTCAAGGTACACCACACTATGGTGCTTCCATGCCACCCTATACGGGTCAAATGGGAGGATGGCACTATGGCCAAGGCCATGGTGGTTATGGTAATCAGACCTATGTGAATAAGAACTATCAGGGAGCGGTCCATCGACCTAATCATCCTAGGCTCCCTTTCCTCACAACGCTAAATCTTCTTGACTTGTCGAGATTGACGAACGATCCTGTAGCTCGTAACCTGACTTAGCTAGCTGTCCCTACTAAGCTTCCTTCAAACATACCCAAATTCGAGGGAAAACCAGGAGAGGATCCGAGCGAACATGTTACTACCTTTCACCTATGGTGCTCTTCAAATTCCTTACACCGGGACTCAATCCGTTTAAGGCTGTTTCAACGCACCCTTACAAAGCCTGCCATGAAATGGTATATAGATCTACCTAGGGGGGCATTCTCTTTGTTGGATGACCTAACAATGACTTTTCTTAACCACTTCTAGCTACCAGTGTGTTATGACATTGGTACATAACTCTTGTCGACATTTTGGTAGGATAAAGCCACACATATCTGGTATCATATCCAAGAGTGGTGTAGACAGAAGAGGTTGATTAAAGCCTTTATACCACCAGAATTCCTCCTCAAATGGTTCCTTAAATCATTATTGCCTTATATAGAGAAGGATCTTTCTACATCCGGAGTGCAAAATGAGGAACAAGCCATTTTTAGGGCACAGGAACTGGATTTGATTTATGCTCAATCTGGTTTGCTATATGAGATCATTCCCAATCCTCGACGTTCTAGTTTCGACCCTAAAGTTAAACATGGACCACATGTCGATGGCATTTTTGGTTGTGCGAGTGCTAATCCTGCGGATTCGGTTGCAAAACAAGTTAGTCAATTGTCAATCAAGCAATCTACTTTGGGACAAGACATGGCTTTGTCTCAACCCACCCAAATGGTGAGTGTGCTTTTGGTGCAATCGTTGGACCAGAAGGGTAACCAGTAGCCTGGATGAAATAAAAAGAAGGGTAAGAAAAATTGTAAGGGTGGGAATAGGAATGAAAATGTTAATAATAATGACAAGAACACCCATAATGCCAGGGGGGACAAGCAAGCTAAACATAAGGTTAAATTTCCTTGCAAGTTGTGTAAGGAAGATCACCTCACTTACTTGGGCCCTCGTATCAATGAAGCCTCAACATTCTTAGCACAGGGCCTAGTTGTGCTGACTAACCCTTTACCTCACAATCAAAATATGAACTCGAGGACCCATGATCAGTCTGGTGGTGATCAAGATCCACTGGAGGGTAGTGGTCATGGTTGTATTAACATGGTACATGCTACAAAAGTTGTGACCCGTGCGAAGGACTATGGTTCGTCACAACCCAACCCAGGAAAGGAACCTGATCCACCAGGGACTCCTTTGCATATTGAAAAACCTGTAGATAAACCTGAAGCTGCACCTCGCATTCCTAAGGGAGTCCTTTAGCGTTCGGGGTACAATCCTAATGCCCGAGCTGCCCAGAACTATTCTATTGTCAAGGATTTGGGCTCTTTGTGCGATGTCTACACTTGAAGTACTTCAGAGTTGTCCTTCACAAAGGAAGGCTTTGCTTTCTACTCTTGGTGTGAATGATGATAATTCTTCCTCCGTGATTAAATTTGAAACCATAGGACTTCAGCCTCACTTGTATTACTATGTGTCCCTTTTTATTCACGTAGAATGTCTTAACATGACCGTCATGTGCACTGTGATTGACGAAGGCACTACTGCTTCTGTGATGTCTTTGTCATGTTGGAAGGGTTTAGGTTCCCTTGAGTTGTCTAAATCTACGACCGTGTTAACTTCGTTTGATGGGAGATCGTTTAGGCTGCACGGGATCCTTCCTTCCCTTAAGGTCCATTTGGGAGGGAAGACTGTTGCGATAGAGGTCGAGGTGGTTGATGCACCCCTTGACTACAATCTCTTGCTGGGTAGGAATTGGATGTACAGTATGAAAGCAGTAGCTTCTTCCCTTATTCGTGTTGTATGCTTTCCATTTAATGAGAATATAGTTACGATTGATCAAACATCATTCAAGAATTCGTCGGTTACTGCATCTTTGAGAGCTTCGATCTTGATTGTTGAGCACTCTCAGCCGGCAACTGGGAGTGTGGGTGTGGGCATGTATCCATCCCTTATGGGATGCCTTAGTTTCCCTGCACCTATCCTTATGATAGGGTCTAGTTCTAGTGAGGCTTCGACATCTGTGAGATCGGTGTCTTTTCGCATGAGTCATATCGAAGATCCTTGGATTCTTCCTACACCGAATACTTCGAGTGATCTCATCGTAATGGACGTGCCATTTCCTGCAACTATGGCAGCTTATCAAGCTAATCTTGAGTGTGTTGCAGAGCCTAGTCTTTTCTCTTCACGGACGGAGGAGGCGGAACCATATGTGCTTCCTGCATGGGCAGTACAGTCTTCTCACGCAGATGAATTCCTTGATAGTGTTTTTCCTTCAGACAAAGCAATTATTGAGGCCATGTCGGGAGTTGAGCCACCATGGGAAGATCTCCATCATAGATCTTACTTTCTTCCTGAGCTTGACCGCTTGGAGCGTGAGGACTTTAGGGAGGTTCTTAGTGAGAGAATTTATAGTCCCATGGTTCCATTAAGCTCTCCTGGTCCGATGGCTACTGGAAACATGGAAAATATATCTCCAATGATTCCTATCAATATCTCTCACGATCCTGGCAGGATAGAGAATGTCTATATTGGGGTAGAATGTTCCCATGCTGAGATTGAAGAATACATCGAGCTGTTTAAAGAATTTTGTGATATCTTTGGTTGGTCTTACGATGAAATTCCAGGTATCGACCCTCACATCGTTGAACATGATATTAAGACTTATCCTAATGCTAAGCCTGTTAAACAACGCTTGCATGTGGTGAATCCTAGGAAAGCACCCGCGATTAAGGCAAAGATAGAGAAAATGTTGAAAGACGGTTTTATCTATCCTATTCCCTAAACGAATTGCATTTCAAACCCCATTCCAGTTGGCAAGAAGCAGGGAGTGTTCTGCATATGTATTGATTTCCATGATTTGAATCATGCCTGTCCTAAGGAAAATTTCTCGACAACATTTATTAATCATATTTTGGATGAGTGTGTGGGTAGCGAGGTTTTTTCCTTTATGGATGGATTTTTCGAATACAATCAGATACAAATTAAACCTGAGGACCAACATAAGATTGCATTTATTTGTCCTTGGGGAACTTTTGCATATCGAAAAATGTCTTTTGGCCTTAAGAATGCCAGAGCTACTTTTTAGCGGGCCATGACCTTGATCTTCCATGATCTCAAATCGATTATCGAAGTATTTTTGGATGACCTTGTTGCTCATTCTCGTATGAGAATGCGTCATTCCTATCATTTGAGATTGGTATTCGAAAGGTGTCGCCAGTTTTTGGTCAGGTTAAATCCTCACAAGTGCATCCTTTGTGAAGTATGGTCGCTTATTAGGATTCATCGTTTCTAAATAGGGTATAAGAGTCAACCCTTTTAAGGTTGAGGCAATACTGCAGTTGTCTCCCCTGAAAAATATTCGTCATCTTCAATGTTTGCAAGGAATGGAAAACTTCTTACGGAGATTCATTGTTAATTTTTCCAATTTGACTAGAGGCTTCATGCATCTTTTGAAAAAGGACACCACCTTTTGTTGGGATGAGTGAGCCCAGGATTCCTTTGATGCGCTCAAGCGAGCCCTAGCATTGGCCCTGGTGATTAGTCCCCCAGACTATAGATGTGATTTCCTACTTTATGTGGCCGCATCCATGGAGACAATTGGTATGGTTTTGGTTCAAGAGGATGAGGAGCTCCAAGAGCATGTCATATACTATCTAAGTTGGAATATTATTGATGTGGAGATCCGTTATTCTCATGTTGAGAAGCTTGCCTTATCTACCGTACATGCGGTTCAACAGTTAAGACATTATATTCTCCTCTTCCAGACCTTGGTTGTATCCCATGTCAATCCGTTTCAATTCATCCTCACTCGAACGATGATTGGGGAAAAATATAATAAATGGATTGTCAGCTTGCAAGAATTCGATCTCGAGTTTGTTTCGGCAAAATTGAAGAAATCGTTAATTTTTGTGGAGCTTATATCATATTTCCCAAGCGAGGCCGAGGAGTTGGTTTGTGAAGATATGTTTATCGATGAGCACATCTTCTTAATCTCAACTTTAGACCCATGGTATGGGGATATCATTATATATCTACAAATATTGAAGGTCCCTACTCACCTTTCACGAGATGAACGACGATGGTTATGTCACGTGTCTAAGAATTACATCATAGTGGATAACACTTTGTACCACCATGGGGTAGATTCCATTTTACGACGTTGTTTAACTCATGAAGAGACTGAGGTAGTGCTGAATGATTTCCATGGAGGGGCATGTGATGGTCATTTATCTAGGCTTTCTACAGCCCAAAAAATCTTAAGAGCAGGTTATTTCTGGCCGTCGATATTTAAGGATTGTGTTGATGTGGTCAAGAGGTGCCACCCTTGCCAGGTGTTTGCACGTAATATGCACTCAAAACCTGCCCTGTTACATCCCATCATCACCGCCGGTCCCTTCACTAAGTGGGGGCTAGATTTTATGGATTGCAACCCAACTTCAGATAGGAGGCATCATCATATCATAGTGGATATTGACTACTTCACAAAATGGGCTGACACTATGCCTACATTTAAATCTGACAGTGAGACAACCATGCACTTCATGTTCAACCATATTATTACTCGGTTCAGGATTTCGAAAGAGCTTGTCACTGACCATGGCTCGCACTTTCAGAATCGTATGATGGAAGAGTTTGCATCAAAGTTAGGGTACAAACAAGAGCATTCCTCCTCTTAATACCCTCAAGTGAATGGACAGGTAGAAGCAGTGAACAAATCACTCAAATCCATTCTCCAACAAACCATCACACAAAGCAAGAATAATTGGCACATTATGTTATATCCTGCTTTGTGGGCATATAGAACCACTGTTAAGACTGCCATGGGTTTTTCTCCATATCAACTTGTACATGGAGTGGAGTTGGTATTGCTGGTTGAGTACGAGATTCCTTCTTTGAAGCTAGCCATAGAGCTCTTACCAGACACTTCCCCGTTGGAGGAGCGTTTGGTCCTCCTTGAGCAACTTGATGAGCAGCGTCGAGATGCCTTGGTGGCTCTAGAGGTAAATAAGCATCACGTAAAGGTCTAGTATGATAAGTCTGTCCATCCAAGGAGGTTTACTAAAGGAGATTTGGTCCTATTGTGGGATCAACCGAAAGAACTCTTGGGGGTAGGAAAGTTTAACCCCATGTGGCATGGTCCTTACGTCGTAAAACGTGTGTTAGAGAAGGGTGCTTATGAGTTAGTGTATTATGAGGGAACGACCTTGGCGGAGCCTAGAAATGGGCTCTATCTCAAAAAGTACTATGCATGATTTTCAGCCAAGGTTGGTTATTGTATATTATTGTACAACTTTGCATAGGTAGGTCTTTTTCTTATGGTGATCGGGTTTGTGATTAGTTTCCATTTATTTTGGTAGATGTCAATGGAATCTTCCACCTTCATAGGATTTACGGATGGTGAAAGCCACCACACTCAACACTCAGCCTCTGCTACTTGGGTGATTTATACTCCTATGGGTCAGGTATTGTCTTCAGGAGGCATATGTTTACAGCCATCTTCCAACAATGTTGCTGAATATAGTGCCGTTATTGAGCTTCTACGGGATGCCATTTTACATGGATTTCTCTCTCTTGAGGTATGTCTTGATTCATACTTAGTAGTGTCACAGCTTAATGGTTTGTACCATGTTAGAGATCCAACATTATTAAGAAGATTCTTATGTGTGAGATTATTAGAATGACAATTTTACAATATAACATGCATACATGTGGCAAGAATTAATAATCAAGTTGCTGACTCATATGCTAACTACGTGTTAGATTGGCATTTGTTTCATACACAATAAGCTCATCACAAACATAAATTTTTACACACATAAATAAATAAACCGATCATCATAAAAGTTTTATAAACATCCAAAATGTGGTAATACATAGTGTCATAATACAAAAATGGGGCTCTCGAACCACCAAGATATAATACACGGTAATACAAAATGTATCACTCCCAGATATCTAAGCCTGTGGAGGAGGACGGGGGTTGTGATCATGGAATGTCACTACGGCTCTAGCTAGCTGTTGAAATAGCCACACCCATTCTCATGGTACACCCACCACCTGGCGCTGCATGGCCTCAGGCAAGTCCTCGACTTGCACCATGGGTACTCTGTCTGTCAGCCTCATGAAGTTGGTATGAATGCTTTGGAGTGTCTACTTTGCATCCACACCTGTGATATCGTCTCCTCTTTTCTTTTGTCTATGACGAGGGAAGCCTTCAGGCCTCCGTGGTCCCACATCTACATGCATATGGTAGATGTCACTATGTGTTGTCACCCAAAAACATGTCTTTTGATTCCACATAATCAAAAAACACAAAAAAAATAAATAACTCAAAACTTTTAACAAGAGGGTCGAGATTCGTTACATATGTCATCATATGTCGATCCTGGTGGTAGCAGCATGTCCAAGTCCCCCTGGAAATCTATCCTCGCATAGGGGTATTCATTGATGGAAACTATTCGTTGTCACCACCATGAAAAGAAATCAGATAGATAGGGGTTGGACACCCTACCTCCACCCAGTCTATGCATTGCATCCACCCAACGCCGTTGGGCCGGATCTCAAACTCCGTGTAGAGGAACGTACACTCTAGGGATCAATCCTAGAACAAGCCTAAAGAAAAACGTGCTCAGTATGCTGCTGAAACCAAAATTTTGCACTCAGCCCATCTTGCACTCACTGAGATGATGTTTCATGTTTCCTAGTAGCGCAGTGCTCCAATTGTATACCATGGGTCTCATGCACTCCACTGCATAGAACATCAGCAGCCGCGAGGCCTGGTGGAGTGAATCCAAGCCTTCTATCCTACCCAATGTTAGTAGGATGGCCTTTAGGCCCAACACCTCTATGGAGTTAGTTGGGATCTGACTCCCCACCTTCTCCGTGTCTGGATAGCAGTACACTGCAATGTAGTCATCTATAGTCAAGCCACCTCTGGGCCCGTGAGAATGTAGGTTCACCACTTTCCCCCATCAGGAAAGTCCAGTAATGAAGTATATGACCTCCACTTCTATGGTGAGGGAAATCCCATTTATATGGAACGACTCTGAGTCTGGATCCCAGTAGTCCACTAACATCTGCAATAGTCCTGGTTTGGCCCTTAAGCCACCAAGACACCAAAATTTATAAATCCCACATGCACGTAACGCTTGTTGAGCCATTAGATCTGCCCTTACCACCTCTTCTACATCACCATGTTCACGTTCTCTACATTCTAGGACCATCCTTCACAAAAAATTTGAAGTTTGTCCATTAGAACACTTAAAAAATCTTAAGCGTGGCCGCATACATGACTGTTTTCCAAACAACCGCATATGTACGCGGCTTTGGGGGCATTTTCCATGTATATCCAGCCCTATACATGGAAAAACCCTCAATTTCCATGTGGGCTGTACCACCTATTTTAGAATGGCCTATAAAATCAAATACACCATGGAATTTGAAAAAATTTGCATCAAAATGAAAGAATGGAGCATGGGTAAGTACCTGGAAAAAACAGTAGTGGATTCCGCTGGCTGGATCTCCTGGAATTCATTGTTGAAGTTCTAAGCTCAAATGGGTAAAAATTTCAAATGTTTTATAATGTTTTGAATTTTTTACTATTTATAGAAATTTTTCAAATTTTTGAAAAGTTTTACCCCCTTTCCTATAGTTTGGACCGTTTCTAATCCTTTTGGACTGTTTTTGGACTAATTTATGACGTAGGAGACCTTTTTGAGTGTCGTTTTAGCCATTGGATTGACCCATTCGTGTCAATTTCAGGTATCATGTCTAAACTGGCATTTAGGTTAGGTTTCATCACCATTTGCATTTTGCATGACCTTATGACCGTTTCGTTATAGCCTTAGGTACGAACCCACTCGATTATGTCACGGAACCTTCTTTCTATTTTAGGAGTGGCACGATATGAGTGGTAGAGCTTGACCTTACATGGGTACCCTAGTTAGCGCCTTATTTGCATTTGGTGCCCATGCTGACATTGTGTCCCTTAGGGTGTGGGAGTCCATTGTATAGTATTGCCATGACATTTCACAAGAGCCTCATACTCCTCTTGATCTTTTGCTGGCCTATTTCCATCAATACTCCCTTATGTCAAGTTGTAATTGCATTACCATGAGCTTTTCCTGCCTTATTGAGCATTACGCCGGCTTCCCTAACATTGAGTTTCATCCATATAGCCTAAGCTTGTCTCATGTCTAGCCATGTAGAGCCATTTTATATATCCTTTACAGCTTGATTCCTTATTTTTATCGGGAGAGGATTTTCCCCCGAGTGTCACTATCCTACACATGTATCCTTGCATTGAGCATAGGTATGTTCCACTGCTTGGAACTATTTTGTTTTCCCATATGACACTCGTCTCCTTCTAGTCTGTAACTATAAAGCAATTTTATTCTTTTTCAAGATTTTTAAATATTTGAAAAATTCCAAAAAAATCAAAAAACCAAAAATCCAAACAAGGAAACATGTTATCTTTTGGCAGCTGTCGAGTCATGTCACCTTCAAATAGAGAACTATATATCACATCCGTTTCTTGGGTTTATAGTTTGACTTTAGGAGCTGTACTCGTTTATCTGATTTTATCTCCACTGACTGGTTAAGCTTCCAGTCCCCATGGAGCCTGTGTCGATGCCTCCTCTGTTGCAGAGATGTCCCAGTTTTGTATATCGAGTCTATGCTTCCTTTATTCAGTCACCATTCGCCGTTATGCTCTTGTTCAAAGGAAGTTCAAAACTGAGTCGACCATTCCTCAGTTATCTTGACTTTGCATGTCGACCATTCCGAGCATAGTTATTGGTTCATGCACATTATGATCGAGTCCTTCCACATTATACAACTTTGCTGAGTACCTCGTGTTGGATGATGGGGGATGCCTTAATTTCCTCCTTCCAATGTATTTCATCCCATTGACTTCAGATCATTTATTCTCGGATTGGAATCTAGAGTCATTTTGAGTGCCTTGAGACTTGCAGTCATCAATGGCAGGTTCTCTCACCATCGATAATTTTTGGGAATACATCAATGTCCCCTGATCGATGGATCCTCTCAAGTGTTCGACCTCAACACATTTATTCACACTTGTTAGTTTGCACTCTAGTACCTTGATGCCCATTTTCATTATCGGTGGGTGATCTCGCGTCTGTTAACAGTATACGTCAATGACTGGTAATCAGACGATGGACTACTATGTTCAACCTTGATGCCTCTATTCACATAGTAGGACATGTACTCATAGAGGTTTGTGTAGAAGACCTTCTAAATTGGTGGAATCTCTTATATGCTACCTCCTTGATTGTGCCAGTTTTCATTAGATTTCAACTCTCATGACTTGATTCCAGTATATGTCAGACATTTCCAGCTATTATGGAGATCTTGATCCATTATATATGTTCAGCCATTTTGGAGATCATGATCCTTTGTATATCTTCATCATGGAGATTATGATCTATGTATATTGTACGTGGCGATGACCACTTATGTGTTATTTTGTATCATGCCTATTCATGGCCATTGTACTCTTATGTATACGGGACTGCTATATGTATTTGCAGTTATGTGCAGATTTGTATCATTGTACTATGTTGATTGGGTGGCTGGTCTTCCATTTGGGATCCTTCATCACTCCACTTATGGGATGGACTTATAATGTATTTCAGCTATAGTATGACCCCTCTGACCTCACACATTAGGGGGCATATGTTATAGCTGATTTTACCACTTCAGGTGAATCACTCTGGTATGGCCTTCCCCTACCCCTCTGCAGACTCCTTGGACCCCTTAGACCATTTTTTGTCCTTTGATGTTTCCTAGACCATCCCTATAAACATGTGAAAATTGATACACATGACTTTTAAACCCCTAATCGCGTATATATGCGGGTTTGACCCCTAAAACTGTGTACATCGGGATGTGTACAAAATCCAAATCCTTTTGGAGTTTTCCTTGACATGGATCCAACTCACTTGACTCCTGGCCTTCCATATGCCTTGATATTTCTCGGATTCAACCTTTCATTACCCCTTTGAAAAGCTATATAAGGAACTCTTTGATACATTGAAGGCATATAAGAGAATTGAGAGCAAAGAAACTATAGTCCATTGTTGCCGGAACTTGTGCTTGAGTCTGCATCCCTTTGTCCCTTGGATCACTCTTGTGTTCTTCCCAAGCTTTCCTTTTTCTTGTGATATTGCTATCGAGAGATGGAGGATTTAGGTGGTGGAGGCCCAAGTGGGGGATTCAGTTTCTCCGATTCGCAGACATGCCGACAGAGGTTGTATCCATTTTAATCTCTAATTTTATATTAATAGAAATATCTTTTCCTGTCCAATAATGTATGTTTGAATGAATATTTTATCCATGGATGACTTCAAATTCTTATAGATTGTTGATTATATATGCTAGAATAGATCTAACACCAATATATATAGTATGCTTGTCTTGTTTACTTGTTGTTGAGGAAGTGATTCATCAATTCAAGCTGAAGTTGAAAAGCTCAACAAGGATCTACTTCAATCGTCCAAAATAAGGTACGAGGTCTAATCCTTTAGTGTTAGATATTTGATTTCTATTGCATATTGGAAAGGATTGATTTCTGGAGTCAAGCTGTCTATTGTGGTACCCCAAGCCATAATAATTTCTCTCCGTAACAACCCTACATGACAATAATATTAGTCCAAAATAACTAGAAATGGTCAATAAAGAGTCTAAACTATAGGATATAGGGAGGATTCATCATGACATCTACATCCAAAGGAAATAGTGTGACGAACAATGGGGCATAAGAAGGAAAGTAAGGTGAAAACCCAACATTCACGTATCCATCACCACCTCCACGAGGGTGACCACTGGTGTAAATACCGAGCGAAGGGAATAAAAATCCTCCACAAATGGAGTAGAGGATAGAATATGACCTTTCTAAAATCCATGAGCACGGTGAGGGGTTGTGATGCCCCCGACTCCGACACCAGGGTCTGTACTAGGACCAAGGATGAGTGACAAGATACCAATAATGCCGAAAATAAAAGGATCTGAACTCAAGAGAATGTAAATATACTCAAGTAACCACGATCCCAAAATCCCACTAACGCACAAAGAGCACACTCCTAAGAGAATCTACAGCC
Source organism: Pseudotsuga menziesii (assembly GCA_001517045.1). NCBI lineage: Eukaryota > Viridiplantae > Streptophyta > Pinopsida > Pinales > Pinaceae > Pseudotsuga > Pseudotsuga menziesii. Next base: position 13,224 of record LPNX010441285.1, on the reverse strand, counting down.
AAAATACAAGCAAGCCAAGGGGAGGATATGTGATCTCCCAAATGCAGCAGGTATGTTGCGCCTAGGAGAGGCTCGAGACTCTCATATACTACAAGCGGAGGTGTGTAACTAATTATAGTGTCCCTCAACTTCAATGTTTAAAGTGACTATGCTGTCCGACCCCTACCTAGCCAGGACACTTGCAGAATAACCTCTACAAGTACCCCCTTCGATATCCAGGTAAGGAAACTAAGGTCACCCCAATATAACCAAATCTCAGGCAGAAAATCATAGGAGGGATCCACTGTATGGGAAGTGTATCAAATCGTGAAACTCAAAAGAGCCACCAGATATGAATATGATCCTGGAAATATCTCCAGCGCTCACAAAAGTGACTAGGGGTCATCCCAATCACAATCATGTGCACTACCTCATGCTTAACTTCCTTACAAGAGGAGTGTCCTGAGAAACACTAATTATACCAAGGGTTTCACTATCTTTCCTAGATAGACACCTACTTGTTTTTTTTAGTGTTCTTGGAGATTTAACTCACAATGAACTATTCCAAGAACCTAAAACCTAATCTTGTTGATGCACCCTATAAAAAAAAAGAGTGTAATACATTTTATTAAGCCTTGATTTTAATTGGCTGTGATTACTCAAAGGAAAATGGCCGTGCAAAAAATGAAGTTATGACTCAGCAATGAAGTAAACTTTGCACACCTAACAAACAATGCCAAGTGCAATTTTGTATATTGAAAAGCGGGGTATGCCACTACATGAGATGCATAAAAAATCATTAATTTCCAAATTCCAATGCAATCCTTCCTATGTGAAATCCTAAACACAACTCTCATCCAAGAAATCCAATGCAAGTACCTCCTCAAATCCATATCTAAGATGCAACTAAGAGTGCAACTATTTTGTATCTCCAATATAAAAGAATGAAAAATGTAAATAAAAGACATCTAAAACTCTCAGTCTCTGCAGTGAGCATAAAACACAAGCCCAACAATACACCAAGACAAAAAGAGTAAAGCACTAATGGAAAAAACAAAAAGGATAAATGAATAAAACTACTTTCAAAGAAAAATCAATGAAAAAGCGGTCTCTGGTCACAAAAGAAGCATCTAGTAGACAACATCGGAACCCAGGAAGACCCAACCACACTCACAACCCACCCAACAAATTCCCACAACATCATACTAAACCAAAAGGGAGGATGTACATGACTTTTAAAGAACAAATGCATATGTACGTGACTTTTTGCCAAAACGCTGCATGTATATGTGACTTTTGGCCGAAACCCTATGTATACAAAGAAAAAAGTGGTAAAAAGCAAGCCAAGGGTCAAACCAATAAAGGGGAGTGTCAATGTATGAACATACTATAAAATGTGACACAGAAACAGGGAGAAATAGAGAGCAAGTCAATAATATCAAGCACATTGTGCCCCCAAACCCCAAAGTAAAACAAGGAACGTCCCCAGTATGGTCATCAATTCTGTTACTGAGAGAAATTTCCTATGGCTTGGGGTGTACCACAACAGACAGCTAGACCTGAGAAATCAATCCCTTCCCAATATGCAAGAGAAACCAAACATCTAACACTAAAGGATCTCGAATCATACCTTATTCCGGACAGTTAAAGTAGATCCCCATTGAGCTTTTTCCAATCCCGCTTTCTCTAGCAATTTGCTCTCAAAACAACAAATAAGAAAAGAATGCTATATAATATGGTGTTAGATCTAATCTATCATATATAATCAACAATGTATAAACAATTAAATATATCCATGGATTCAATATTCATTCAATTTCACATTAAATGGACAGGAAAAGATATTTATATTAATCAAATCAGGGATTACATAAGTGACAACCTCTGTCAGCATGTCTGCGAACCAGAGAAACTGAGTTATCCACCTGGGCCCCACCACCTCAACCCTCCATCTCTCGATAGCAAGCTCACAAGCAAATGAAATCTTGGGAAGAAGACAAAGCGATCCAAAGGGACAAAGGGATGCAGACTCAAGTATAAGCAAGTTACGACAATAATGGACTATAATTTCCTTGCTCTTCAATTCCTCTTCTTCAATGTATCCAAGGGGTTCCTTATATAGCACCCCAAAGGAATAATGGAGGGTCAAATCTGAGTGATCTCGAGGCATATGGAAGGCCAAGAGTCAAGTGTTTGGACACACATCAAGGAAAACTCCAAAAATATTTGGACTTATGCACACATCTCGATGTACATAGGTTTGAGGTCAATATCTGTGTATATACGCGAGAAAGGGATTAAAAGTCACGTACAACAAATAACAAGTTTTTTTAGGGATGATCTTGGAAACATCAAAGGTACAATATTGGTCCATGGGGTCCAAAGAGTCTGCAGAGGGACAGGGAAGGCCATAAATGTGTGATCAACCATGTGTGATAAAATCATATGTAACAACAACCAACACAAGCAAACATATACATATATCATATGCAATTGGCTCACGCCCAGTATATCAAACAAATCATCATGTTCATATGTAGTGGGGTCTTTGGCCCAATGTATCAAACTAAAACATCAAGGTAACATCACAATCGATGGGGATCATGGCCATAAGTGTTAGGTCCAAAATTCAGGATATTACACAGAAAAAATGGGAAGAAAAAGAAAACCCTAGGGAGTGTTTATCCCAATTCCATTCCATGAAGAGGAGGGAGACTGAATATTTATAGGAGTTTTCTGATAGATTTACGAAAGTATATAATGGCATCCCTTCCTAGTTCAATCCTCCCCCTCATTCTTCCCAACTCCAATATGTTAAATCTTTTGATAGTGAATTTACTTTATGGATGAGTGAAAGAAGATTTGCCTCCCTGGCCGATATGATGAAGGATTATATAGAGGTAGAAATAAACCTGACTGCTGCAAAAGATAAAAGGAGAGAAGAGGGAGAAAGAAGGAAGGATAAAGAGCCCACACAATGGACATGATGATGAAAATCATGGAAACGTTGATGGAGAGACTCACTATGGACAATATACCACCTCCCATGGAAGAAAAAGATAAAAACAATGGAAACCAAAGCTTTAGAAGACCCCTTCTTCCTCCAAGAAATCAAAGGATTCCTGAAGACCAACAAAGCAGGAAAGCTTTTGTGGATAATTATATTGCTGAGGAGGGAGGAGAATATCCAATGGAAAATAAAAATCATCACTTTGTTGATATTTATTTAGGGATATACCTTGTAGAAGAAGGAAACAATTTTTTTTCTCAAGAAGAGGTTGCCCCTGTTCAATCAGTAGTTACCCTTTCATAGCGGCAATTTTTTCAAAGACATAATATGCTTGGTGAAGGAGACAATTAGCATGATGAAAGTAATTGTTTTACATTTTGTTATGAGTAATTCGAGTTTATGAGACAAAATTTAAGAGCATCTAGGAAAACATAGAAACTTGAGGATATGAATAATACTATGCCATTTGTAGGGGTGGATAATGAGAAGGGTGAACTGGTAGGATCCGTTGTGCATTCCAATCTTATTTTGCATGAGCAGGAAGATGATCAGTCTAGTGCCATACCAGAGGAGTGTTATAATGTTTTTGATGAATAATGTTGTCAACCTATTGCAGATCCTCTCTATGGGGGTTTTGAAGAAGATTTCACTCCTCCCATATATGATGAGTATGAGGGTGGCTACTTGGAAGGTGAGGGTCCTAAATGGGATGTCTCTTCTTGTTCTTCGAGTGTATTTCACTTGATTATATTGAAGATATTCCCTATGAGATGCATGAAAGGGATGAAGTTTTAAATTCTGATATTTTGAATGAAGTAGTTTATTCCTCATTTACAAGTTGTCCTGAGCGTTACTTGCAGGGTTATTTTGAAGAGCAGTTTGACAGGGTGCTGGTGGAGCTACAGTTTGAGCAGTAGTACTAGGTCAAGTAGATAATAGAAATATTTGAAAATTGTCCTGGATTTTATGATCCAGTGTCTGAATATATGGAGCAGCCTTGTCATGGAAGGTGCAAAAAATAACTTTTTAAAGGTGGTCATGATCCAGTAACTGAATACATCGAGAAGCTTTGCAGTGGAAATGGTGGGTTATGTGTGTGTAGCAAAGATCATGTCCCTCATAATAACCTATTCCCATTAAGTCATTCATGCTTGATGAAGCAGGATGAAGAAGCTCAATTATTAGACCATTTTCTTGACTAGCTTCACTATAGGTTAGAAATTACTTATCTGGGCATTAATGATTAGTAAGTAGGGTAGATAGGAATAAATAAGCTCGACATGGAGAGCATTTCTTTTAAGAAATTTTCTAGTTTGTTTTCAGTATCTGTTATGTTTTTTGTTTTCAGAGCATGTTTCAAGAAATCTGGGGACCATCCCAATAGATCAGGCACTTGGTCTATGTGGTTCTTTGCTACCTCATAGGGAGGATAGCACCCCTGATTTGGAGCCGATGTTAGCACCTGTGCTAAATTTTGAGTATTTTTATAGATACGCCCATACAGATCCCTCTACAAAAAGATAAGGAAATGAAAAAATGAGGGGTGGTGTCAAAAAAACTTTCCATATCTTATGACCTAGAGGTATGCAGGAAATGGTTTGAAGTTGTTTGGGAGGCTTATTCCTAATCCTGAATGTCAAAACAGTAAAAAAATCCTTTAGTGCAACCTTAGAAATGTTCCCAAGTAAGAAAAATCGGATTAAGGTTAAAAGAGGATCAGAATGGACGGACTCGATGCATCACAGATAAGATCAAAGGGACAAAAGTCATTTCCACCCAAGGAAAATTGGGAGCGAAAGTGCAGAAGAGGTAAAAGTTTGGATATGAAAATTAGAATCCCAACTTTCTCCTTCTGCAGCCCGAGATCCGATGACTTAGAGAGATTCCATCAAGATCAACGGTCTGAAAAGTAGCATAGGGGTGGAGATCAAAAATCGGTAGAAGTAAAAATTTGGTTATGAAAAGTGGAACCCCAACTTCCGATTTCCACCTTTTGTGATCCGCTAGATCAACGGTTCAGAACATCTCCGCCTAAGATCAACGATGCATAAAGGTGCAAAGGGCAGAAAAAAAAAACCCAAAGTTTCCAGGTATAAAAGTTTGAGCTTCTACCTTCTGTGATCTTCTATATCGATGGTCTAGAGCGCTAACGCTAAGGATCAATGGTGTGGAAAGAAAAAGGTAGGAGAAGAAAGACGGAGGCAGAAAAGGTAAATTGCTAGGTTGTATAAATTGGAAAACCTAACTTCCATTTTTCATGATCCGCAAGATCTACGGTTCATAGAGATACTGCACAAATCGACGGTGTAGAAAGAAAATGCGGAGATGGAAAGCCGAGAGCTGGAAGATCAAAATCAAAATTTGTAGAAAATTCAAAACCCAATTTCTTCCTTCCGCAATCCGCCATATCTACAACTCATGTTGATTTTTCCCAAAACCAATGGTTCGGAAAGGAGGAGAAAGGAGGAAGTCAGAAACATAAAAATTGTTCAGCCTCATTTTGTTATCATTTTTTGCGTTAGAATAACACATTTAAATGCATATTTTATTATCTATCGTGTATTTTATGTCATGTAGATCGTTATTTAGCATGAGGTAAGAACAAATTTAATGTTTATTTAACTCTGGTTATTAATATCATTTTTTATGATTTTATTAACTCAAATCTATATTATGTAAAGCATATTTGATATATTAATTAATATGTGTATTTATTTGCAAGTTATGTAGTATGTTTGGGATAATTTATAAACAAAATGCATTCATCTTACCATTTAGCACAATCTACGAAACCACCGTTCAACTTACTATCCGTCCGATCTATGCAATCGTCATTCAGCTCGCCCACAGATAAATAAATAGAAATGAATTCATCCAGCCATGCAATTAGCTTGTCTTCCAACTCACACCGCAGCCTGTCCCTTAGCTCGTTGGTTTAGATTTTCAATCAGACTGCACACTGTCCATAACTGATTGCAGGCATTAAAATGTTGAAATGGTTCCACTAGCCACCTAATACCAATGTGTTTGATGATTGAAGAGGCTCTTAGCCTAAGATTGCCATCATGCTGCTTGTTATCCACACGTTCAGAGGATGGAACGTCTCCACGCGAAGGATCATCCATGGCCTCCTCTACTTAAACTCCAAATTGTTACCTCTCTGCATGCTTTGAAGAATGGAACGACCTACGTTCTGGAATCCCACCGTGTGTTCACCTCCGTTTGACACCACACCGTCAGTTGCGCTAAGGAAGGGGCTGTATGCCACATCATACATGATGATGAAGGACCTGTGTTCTAGAAGACCTGTCATGTACATTTCCTACACCAATACCACTCCATCAGTCACGCGGAAGAAGGAGTAGTTACAACACCACGACGCCTTGCTCACGCTGAAGAGGAGCCTACATGCCATGTTCACAATGAAGAAAACCAGACTTACACCAAAGAGCGGATATGCCTATGAGCTGGCCTGTAAACTGTTATTGCCTTTTATGATTGACTAAATTTAGAAGAGCAGTCGACCACTAAAGGGTCGACTTGCTCAACCTCTTGAAAATAGTGTGTATATAAACACCTCCATACAGAGAGATAGGGGGTTTATCAATCCATTAGATAGATAGTTAGTTTTCTTTGAGGGAAGGATACTATAACTATGTTCCTTCTATTTAATAAGAACTCTACGCTTTGATGTTTATGACTGCGCGTGAAATCATTCTCCAGCCATTTCTCATGGTTGCTGAGAGGGCCCCTCGGCAATCTGTGGTTCTATTTTCGTATGAGTTTTTGTTATCTCATCGTGTAGATAAGTAGTTTTATTTCCAATTTGTTTAGGTAGTTAAGTTTTTGTAATCCTTTGTTTTTTCTATTTCCTGTAATATGAATTTGTTGTAGTTAATAAAATTTATATTATGCTGTTAATGCAGTTTTTTTTAATAAATGGCCGGTCACGTATAGCTTGCTTTCATATTTGTGTTTAGTCCTTTCATTTCTAGTTTATTGTTCAGTCTTTTTTTCAAGAACATAGAGGAGGTCATTTTTATCAATTTAAAATAGGACTTAAATAGATTGTTTTTGTCGATTTAGATAGAATTTAAATCAATACATAGAATAGGTTGTTTTTTAGATAGATTAAGCTTTGTTTATTCCTGTTATAGATTTATGCAATTCAAATTCCAGTTTTGTTTATTAGTCTACAATGATTTTCCTATTTACATGTAGTTGTATTTGTTAATTTTACTATTGAATATGATGATTAATTAGGTTTAAATTCTCTTTTCATGCATCTTGTTTTCATATGCACAAAATCAGCCGATGCTTAAATCATTTAGGTCTGTTTTTATTATTTTTCAGTATCGAGTCTTTCATTCGAGCTATGTGTCTAGGATGCCATTTAGACCTTCTTTCTAGATTGTTGTCCAGTCTTCCATCTGACCTTTAGTGTTCTTAGTTTATTTTTAAATCTATTTTCCAGTTCTGTTTCTTTGTTTTCTATGATGCCTTGATTAGAGTAATTAGGTAATAATTATATCTTTGTTTTGAACCATAGATTAGATTGTTTTAAATTATTTATTAAGCTTTATTTTTAATCTTCTCTTTCTAACTCATGCTTTGAATTATGCATTGTGACTTTGTTCTTTTTAATTCCGATTCAAAATTATGTTTGATTGATTTCCTTGTATTTGGATTTGTAGGTTTAAAGGTGGGAATTACTAGTACACTAGTATTTTATCAATTTTAGTAAGACTTATGTGGAAATTGAACCCAGGTGTTAGAACAATTACACTCACAACAATTGCCAATTACACATGCAAATTACTCACAAAGGAGACTGAATAATGGAGCAGAACACTAATCTGTATTGAATAAGTATACAATAGCCAACCCTGTGAAGTCATAGGCTACCAAAATAAATAAATACATGAGAGATTCGAATGCATAAGGATTCCATTCAAATTTAGTCAAAAGCAGGCTTACTAAATCTAAGCAAATCCCCCATAGGTGCATAAAGCACTTTCCAAATCTATCTAGGAGCTCACGAATTGGAAAAATCAATTAGGCAAGCTAATAGGTGGTGGAAGGACAACTCGTACATGATTTTCATAGGAGAAAAGAGTGGAGGATGTTGAGGACAAAAAACAAGTTAACTTCACCTAGTCAAACTTGCCCAATTGCCTTAAAACTCAGAAAAAGCAGGCAATAAAGCAGAAAAAGCAGACATGTGCTAGGGAGGCCAGGAATAAAGCAAATTTGATTCCAAGAGGTTTCCCAAGTGCTCCATGACTCAAATTTAACAATTTTGACCACTATGGATGTGCGGTGGACAACTTGCATAAGCTGGAATATGAAAACTAGGAAAATAAGACAAAAATTGGATTAATTAATGTCTAAGGTAGCTAACTATGGGTTGATTATTCTAACACCCCCCCTTAAGCATGACTTATGAGTAAAATATCAGAAAATTATAGGGCCTAGCAACAAGACTTAGTCACCCTTTACATACTGCATGTCCATTTAACCAAGGAAAGAGGCAAAAACCTAGTGAGAAAAATCCTCCCTTAAACATGGACTGTAAAACAAAATTTGGAAATATTGTCATCACTCATGCTTCACAGCATGATCAGCAATCCCCAATAGTGATTTGAGATTTTTGAATGTATTCTCATAAAAAAATTTGGTGAAGATATATGCTACTTGTTCTGAAGATGAACAGAAGAGTAGGTGAATGGTGCCATCATGCACAAGCTGTCTGATGTAGTGCATATGGATCTCAATGTGTTTAGTTCTCTGCTTCTGAACTGGATCATTGTAGATTCGAATGGTACTCTAATTATCATAGTAGATAGTAGTTGAGTATTCTGATTCAAAGCCACACTCTCCAAGTAACCCCTGCAACCATAAACATTGAGTTGCTGCATTTACAACTTCTCTGTACTCTGCTCCTGTAGATGAGAGTGCAATGGCACTCTATTTCTTGCTTGACCAGCTGATTGGCCCTTCTACAAGCATGAACACATATCCTGATGTTGAATTTCAATCTGTGCTGTCACCTGCCCAATCACTGTCAGTAAACCCAATCAAATCAAGATCAGATTTAGCTTTATAGAAGATCCCATGAGTCCTTGTTCCCTGAACAAAGTTAAGGATCCTTTTGGCTGCTCTCCAATGGATCTCATGAGGTTGATCCATGTATCTTGAAGCCACACTTACTGCATAAGAAATATCAGGTCTAGTATGTGTAAGATACAACAAACATCCAATCAATTTCCTATACAGTGTATTGTTTACCATAGGTGAAGAATCAGCTTCTTCAAGCTTAACTCCTGAAAGGAAAGGAGTCTTGATTGGCTTGCAATCCTTCATTTTGAATTTCTTCAGCAAATCCAAGGCATACTTGGACTGATGTACTTTGATTCCTTCTTTGTTTTTAGCAATCTCCAGCCCCAAGAATTGGCTCAACAAGCCCGAATCTGTCATTGAGAAAGCATGGTTCATTGCATCCTTCAAGGAGGCAATCTCATCTTTTGAGCTTCCTGTAATGAGAAGGTCATCAACATACAAAAAAATGATCATTAATGAACCATGAATTAGTTTCAAATAGACATTTGGATCTGATTTGCATCGAACAAAATTCAGTGATAGCAGAAAGTTATCAATCTTGGCATACCAAGCCCTGGGGGCTTGCTTAAGCCCATACAATGACTTCTTTAGCCTGCACACAAGAGATGGGTTAGTAGAAAATACTTGAGGATGCTGCATGTATATATCTTCAGTGAGATCTCCATTCAGGAAAGCACACTTCACATCCATGTGGTGTACCTCCCATTGCTTTGAAGCTGCAATGGCTAAGGCTAGCCTAATGGAGTCCATCTTTGCCACTGGTGCAAAGGTCTCATTGTATTCTATGCCATGTACCTGTGAGTATCCCTTGGATACCAATCTAGAATTGTAATTTAGAGGTCAACCATCAGCAGCAAATTTGGTTTTGTACACCCACTTACACTGAACTAGCTTCCTCCATGGGGGAAGATCAACCAGCTCCCATGTGTTGCTCTTCTGGAGTGAGCTGAACTCTTCCTCCATGGATGTTTTCCATCTTGGATCATTTTCTGCATCTTCATATTTTTTTGGGTTAGATTCAACCATCATATAGCATTTCTCTGCAAACATAGGATCTTTCATGCACATAGCACTCTCAAACTGAGATCTAGTCCTCCTAGGATCATTAGGATTTCCAGCTAGTTCTCCAGCTGCATGAATGGTATTGGCTTCCCATTTTGGTCTTGTAGGAATGTTAGGATCTGCAATCAAATCATCATTATTATACATATCAGAATCAGCATGTTCAACTATCTCTTCACTTACATTCAGAGGTTCTGGTGGTGAAGAGGATTCTCCAACTTCCGCTGCTGCTAGGGGATCTTCTTGAAACTGAACACACCTTTCAATGAAGGATTTGTTTGTGCTCAAATTGATCAGCTTGTACCCTTTTGAATCTTTAGAGTACCCAAAAAATAGACACTCTTGGCTTTGGGGCTACAAATCCTTCCTCTTTTCTGTTGGAATTCTATCCCAAGCCCTTGAGCCAAAAATCCTGAAATGGGTCACATCTGGCTTGTGCCCACTCTATGCTTCGAAAGGAGTCATACCATCAAGCTATTTATGAGGCACTCTATTCTGGATATAGGCTACAAATTTTATAGCTTCGGCCCAAAACTTTGGTGGCAAATTCTTAGCCTCCATCATGCATGTTGCCATCTCTTTCAGTGATCTGTTCTTCGCAACACCATTCTGTTGTGGTGTGTAAGGGATAGAATGCTGCATCTAAATACTTGCATCTGCACAATATTGAATAAACTCAGACTTGACATACTCACCACCATTTTCAGATCTAAGGACCTTGAGTTTCCTCCCAAACTGGTTTTCAACCAAATCCTTAAAGACTTTGAAGAGGCCGAAAATTTCAGACTTGTGTTTCAGGAAGTAAACCCAGCAATACCTAGAAAATTCATCTATGAATGTCAATGCATATTTGGCCTGACTCATTGACATATGAGGAAATGGGCCAGCAACATCACTGTGGATCAACTCAATAGGTGCAGAGTTTCTCTTATGACTAGCTCTCTCAAATTTATGCTCTGGGTGTTTTCCTAGGATGCAACCTTGACAGACTCCTTTGGAAAACTTAATCTTTGGTAACCCTATGACCATTTCTTTTTCACTAAGATCAGAAAGATACTTGTAATTTAGGTGGCCAAATATTTCATGCCAAAGATTGCTTTCCTAATTAGCATGAATCAGAAGAGCAGAGGGGTTTGAGTAGGGTAGGAAGTGTGAGAACATGTATACCTTCGAAGTGTGATTTGCAACTCCTTTTGCAATGACTTTACCACTTGAGATCTCTGTGATCTCAACTTCATCAGGGGAGAATATGACCTTCTTTGGAGACCCTATGTGGGTCATCTGATACACTGATAAGAGGTTAGAGGCAAGAACTAGAACATACAACACATTGCTGAACTTACCATGGTCAAGATCAATCCTCCCTTTGCCCAAAATTTCAGTGAGAGATTCATCTCCCAGTACTATTGGTGGACCTTTCGACATGTCAAGCGAGGTGAATGCCTCCTTGGTCGAAACCATATGTCTTGAAGCTCCAGAATCAATGATGAAACTAGGTGAGCTTGATGTGCTAGCAACCAATGCATGAACTCTCTCTCTATCTTCTGAATTTGATCCTCCTTCCCTCTTCTTTGAGCTATCCGGAAGGGAGATGCCATTCTTCTCTAGGAGTTGGGTTAGCATGTCTATTTTCTTCTTCATGCAGGAGCTTTCAGAATGATTTCCCTTACTGTAGTATGCGCACTTGCTCATTTTTCCTTTGTTCTTCTTCTTCTGGGGGTTCTTCTTGGAACCTTGAGGCTCCTCTGGAGACTTGTTCTTGTCTCTCTTTTGATCAGGTGGATTTTTAGCTTTCTTCTTGCTTTTTGAATCCACCCTTGAATCTCCAGCAACCAGAGCTTGGTCTTTGGATGGTTTGATGGTGCCCATCATCACCAATTTATCTTGTTCTTGTGTGAGAGATTCCATGAAATCTGCAAGGCTAAGCATTTTCTAGGATCGAGCTGTAAACTTTGTGGCATAGAAGGTCGAAACAAACACTGAATATTCAGGGCCAAGCTTCGAGAGTATGGCCAAAAATAGCTCATCGTCCTTCTTTTCGATCCCACATTGTTTTAGCTGCAAAACAAGTGCTTTGAACTTGGAAAAATAGAGTTACAGGGATTCAAAGCTATTGGGACTCAGGGAGATCAATTCATTTTCAATTTGATGTCCCCTCATCTCATCTATCTTTCCAAAAAGATCAACAAGTTTCTCCCATACTTCATTTGGTGATGTCAATCCATCAAGATGGAAAAGGAGGTCTCTGGATATGCTCAGACACAAGAGACCATAGGACTCATCCCTCCGGTTGTGCCATTTAATCTTATCTGCAGCTACATTGGGCTCTGATTCTATTCAGATAGGCACTCTATAGAGGCCTTTCACTCTCAATAGTATCTCCATCTCTGCTTTCTATTAAAAGAAGTTAAATGGAGTCAATATGATCTTCTGAGATTGATCCATAGCTCAGAAATTGTCCCATCAGTCAGTAGAATGCTCCCAGTCAATGATGTCAAACCTACAAAACAAATTGGAATGAGAGAAATTGATCTAGAAAGGCTCTGATACCATGTGGAAATTGAACCCAGGTGTTAGAACAATTACAATCACAACAATTGCCAATTACACATGCAAATTACTCACAAAGGCATTAGAGAGAATTTGAGGTCAAAAATGGGCCTCAAAAGGACCAAAATGTACTATAAAAATCAACCAATTACATTCTAGTAGATGACATCACCCCCCATGGTTGAGGTGGCATTGCATGAGTTAATAATGCTTATTTGTCACATTTTCTATGGTGGATGAAAACCCATAGTTAACCAAGGTAGTGGTACAAGTACTTTTAAGTCATAAATTGAAGTACTCACAATAAAAGTCATTTCACACTTTCTCATAAAATAATATTATTGTTATTTTCAAGTAAAGTACTCACAATTCACTTTTTCATAAAATAATATTATTGTTATTCTGTACTCATAATTCATAAAAATGTCTTTTCACATTTTTTTATAAAATAATATATTGTCATTTTCATGTTTTTTAATTTTAAATTATATATTCACTCAATT
>LPNX010441279.1:79965-113539 GCA_001517045.1 Pseudotsuga menziesii | reverse complement strand
AGAATAATCCGTCAGGATTATTGTAAATAAATAATAAATAGGAATATGAATAGATAGGAAGCCAAACAGGCTGAGCAGAAGGTGAAACCCAACCGCCATGAAATTTGTATAAGTATAGGCTTTTGCATTGGAATAGTTAATCGAATCGGGAGTTATTACCAACAATTAAGTCTAACATTCCACCATAATTTCTCTTGGAATGGTTCCTTAAATCATTATTTCCATATATAGCGAAGGATGTTTCTACATATGGAGTGATAAACATGGAACATGCTATCTTTCAAGCTAAGAAACTATATTTGATTTACGCTCAGTTAGGTCTCTTATATGAGATTATTCTGAATGCATCGCGATCCAATTTCGATCCTAAGTTCAAACCTGGGCTACATGTTGATGCCATTATTGTCTCTGCGAGTACTAAACCCATAGACTCGGTTACAAATCAAATGAAAAATTTGTCTATTAACCAGTTTGCGTTGGGACAAGCTATGGCTTCGTCTCATCCAACCCAATCGACGGATGTACACTCGGTGCAATCGTTGAACCAGAAGGGTAACCAACAACCTAAATGGAACAAGAAAAAAGGAAGAAATAATCGTAAGGGTGGGAATAGGAACAAAAATGCTAATGATGACCAGAACGATAATAATGTTGAGGGGGACAAGATGTATAAATGTAAGGTAAGTTCCCTTGAATGCTTTGTGGGGAAGATCACCTCACTCACTTGTGCCCTTGTATGGAAGATACCTCAAAATTCATCACATAGAGCCCAACTGTGTTGAAGGATCCTTTGCCTTACAATCAAAATATGAATTCAAGGACCGTGGAATCTGGAAGTGCTTCTGGTGGGAATCAAAACCCACCGAACACTGAAAGTGGCCATGGATGCATGCACAGGATGTCCGACAAGAATGTTGTGACATGAACTAAGGATTATGGTTCGTTGCAACTCGACCTAGGAAAAGAACCTGCTCCTCCTGAGACCCCTTTGCATATCGATAAGCCCGGTGACAATCCTGAAGCTCCACCTCGCATTCCTAAGGGAGTCTTAAATTGTTTCAGGCACCATCCTAACGCCCGAGCCTCCCAACACTATTCTATTGTCGAGGATTTGGGCCAGACTCCTTGTGCGATGTCCGCCTTAGAAGTCCTTAAGACTTGCCATTCACAGAGGAAGATTTTGTTGTCTGCTCTTGGGGTGGTTGGTTCACAACCTTCCACATTGATTAAATTTGAAACCCATGAAGTCCAAACTCATTTTCCTTACCATGTGTCTCTCCTTGTCCACGTCGAGTGTATGAACAACACAATTAAACACACAGTGATTGATAAATGCGTTGCAACTTCTGTGATGTCTTTATCCTGTTGAAAGGGTTTAGGTTCTCCTACTTTGTCGAGATCTAGAACCGTGTTGAATTATTTTGATGGGAGATATTTTTGGTAGCATGGGATACTTATTTCTCTTGAGTTCCAATTGGGAGGGAAGACCATGTCGATCGAGGTCGAGGTGGTTGATGCGCCCCTTGAGTATAATATTCTATTGGGTCATAACTGGATCTATAACATGAAAGTGGTTGCGTCGTCTCTCTTCTGAATTGTTTGTTTCCCTTCTAAAGGGAGGATAGTCATGATCATGTAAAAAACATTTGATAATTTTGGTATGAAAGCATCATTGGGAGCTACTATCCCGATCATCGATAATTCTCAGCCGACAATTGAGAATGTTGTGGTGGGAATGTATCTGTCATTAATGGGAACTTTCAATATATTTGCACCAATTCTTACAATAGGTTCCAGCCTTCATAGTGAATTGTAATCGTTGGGTTCTATTCCATTTCACATTTCACATTTGGAAGACTCTTGGACTCTCCCTTCTCTGAGTACTTTGGATGAAGATCCTAGACCTACCCTGATGGATATGTTGTTATCTACAAAAGATATTGCATATCAAGCCACTCTTGGCCTTGTTGTAGATCCTAGTCCTTCCTCTTCACAGATGGAGGAGGAGGACCCGTATGCACTGCATGCTTGGGCAGATTCTTCAACACACTCTCATGATTGCTTTGATCATGATTTTCCTTCAGATGAAGCTATCCTTGAACCCATGAATGGTTTATGTGGGCGTTGGGAGGAGTTACACCATCACTCTTTCTTTCTCCCAAAGCTTGAACATATTGAATGTGATGACTATAGGGTGATCCTTAGCGAGAAAGTTAGTAGGACCATGGTTCCATTAGGTGCTCCTAGTAAGTTTTCTGAATGAAACATGGCTAATTTGTCTCCAACTATTCCTATCAACATTTCTCTCACTCTTGGAAAATTGAAAATGTGTACATTGGGGTGGATTGTTCCCTTGATGAAATTGAGGCATACACTAATATTTTCAAGGAATTTTGAGATGTTTTTTCTTTGTCATATGAAAAAATTCCCGAAATAGACCCTTGCATTTTTGAACATGAGATTAATACCTATCTGGAAGCTAGACCTATTTGAAAATGATTTTGAGCGATGAATCCCCATAAGGATTCTACTATTAAGGAAGATATAGAGAAGTTGCTAAAAATGGATTTATCTATCCTGTTCCCTTGACTGAATAGGTATCCAATCCCGTTACGGTTGATAAGAAACAGGGGACTATCTGTGTGTGCACTAATTTTAGAGACTTGAAGAGAGCTTGTCTTAAAGATAACTTTCCCACACCATTCATAGATCATATTTTGGATGAGTGTGCGAGAAGTGAGGTGTTCTCGTTCATGGATGGATTTTTAGGGTATAATCAGATTCAGATCAAACCCGAGGATCAACATAAAATGAATTTCATTTTTCCTTGGGGTACATTTGCATAACGAGATTCCTTTCGACCTTAAAAACTCTGTAGATACTTTTCAATGGGTTATGAACTTCTCTTTTCACAACCTTAAGTAGATTATTGAAGTGTATCTTGATAATGTAGCTGCTCAAAACTCTCACTTAAGAGTGGATCATCTTGACCATCTACTCTTGGTTTTTGAAAGATATCGCTGATATCAAACCTAGTTAAATCCTCAAAACTGCTTCTTTTGCATGAAAGTAGGTTGCTTACTGGGGGTTTATCATTTCTAAGGAGGGAATTAGGGTCGACCCTCTTAAGGTTGAGGCAATACTTTGATTGTCTCCCCCGCACACTATTAGACATCCTCAGAGTTTGCAAGGGATGGATAACTTCTTGTGGAGGTTTGCTGTCAATGTTTCCAATTTGACCAAGGGTTTCATGTGACTTTTGAAGAAAGACATGCCTTTTATCTCGGATGACTGAGCCCACGAGTTTTTTGATCCATTGAGGAAAGCCTTGGCATCGAACCTCGTGCTTAGTCCACCTGTATATAGCCACGATTTCTTATTATATGTGGCCATGTCTCAAGACATGATTGGTATGGTTTTGTTTCAAGAGGACGAGGAACTCCAAGAGCATGTTATCTATTATCTTAGCTGAAACCTCATTTATGCGAAACTTCATTATACTCATGTTGAGAATCTAGCCTTAGCTACCATCCATGTGGTTCAATGATTGAGACATTACATACTCCTTCACCAAACATTGGTTTTGGCTCACATTAATCCATTTCAGTTCGTCCTCACCAAAAGAATGATAGGGGGAAAATACAATAAGTGGATTGTGATTTTACAAGAATTCGATCTCGATTTTGTTTCGTTAAAGTCAAAGAAATCATTTATTTTTGCAGAACTCATACCATATTTTTGTAGTTTGGATGAAGTTGAGGTTCATGAAGAATCTTTCTTGGATGAGCACATTTTTCTTATTTCTACTATGGACCCATGGTATGGGGATATTATCATCTATTTGCAAACTTTGAAGGTTCCTCCTCACCTCTCATGGGATGAATGTCGAGGGTTACATAATTTAGCTAAGAATTACCTCATTGTTGGTGACACTTTATATTATCGTGGGGTTGATTCCATTTTGCGTTGATGTTTAACTAATGAGGAGGTTGAGGCTATGTTGAATGATTTCCATAGAGGGGTGTGTGGTGGTCATTTATCCGGGCTTGCTACAACCCAAAATATTTTGAGAGCAGGTTATTTTTGGCTGTTGATATTCAAAGATTGTGTCAATTCGGTCAAGTGGTTCCACCCTTTCCAGGTGTTTGCATGGAATATGTGCTCACATCCTACCCAATTACATCCAATTATCATCGTTGGTCCCTTCACCAAGTGGGGGGTTGATTTTATGGACTGCAACCTAGCCTCGGCCGGGGGGCATCATCATATTATAGTGGCTATTGATTACTTCACGAAATGGGTAGAGGCTATGCCCAGTATCAAAGACGATAGTGAGATAGTTGTGCATTTTGTTTTCAATCAGATTATCACCTAGTTCGGTATCTTAAGGGAGCTTATCATTGACCATGGTAGGAAATTTCAAAACAAGATGATGGCTGAGATATATTTGAAGTAGGGATATAAGAAAGAGCACTCCTCTTCTTATTATCCTTAAGAAAATGGACAGGTTGAAGTTGTGAATAAGTCCCTTAAGTCCATTCTTCAAAGAACTATCACACAAACCAAGACTAATTGGCATATCATGTTGTATCCTGCTTTGTGGGCTTACCAAATCATGATTAAGACTACCACCATATTTTCTCCGTATCACTTGGTGTAGGGGTGGATTTGATTTTACTAATTGGATTCGAAATCCCTTCTTTGAAGCTAGCCATAGAACTTTTTCCAGAAACTTCTGAGTTAGAGGAACGTCTGGTCCACTTAGAGAAACTTGATGATCATCGTCGAGATGCCTTAGTGGCTCTTAAGGTAAAAAAAATGTCATGTTAAGTCTCAGTATGATAAGTCTGTCCATCCCTGGAATTTTAGTGAAGGTGACTTGGTCCTCTTGTATGACCAAGCTAGTGAACCATTATGGATGGGAAAGTTCAACCCTATGTGGCATGGACCTTACATAGTCAAACAAGTGTTAGAGAAAGGGGATTACTAGCTAGTAGATTATGAGTGGAAAACCTTGGCGGAGCCTAGAAATGGGCTCTATCTCAAAAAATACTATGCACAATTCTCATTCGAGGCTGATACTTTGTATATTATTGTATAGTTGCATAGTTTAGTTTTGGTCTCCTTGTGGTGATCGGGTTTGTTGACTTTATTCTGTTTGTTGCGGAAGATGTTGAAAAAGTCTTCAGTATATGTAGGATACGCTAATGGTGCTAGCCGCCACACCCAACACTCAGCTTCAGTTGCTTGGGTGATCTATATGCCTATGGGTCAGGTTTTGTCTTCAGGAGGTGTATGTATTTGGACTTCATCAAACAATATTGTTGAATATAGTGTTGTGATAAAGTTATTACGTGATGCCATCTCTCATGGCATTCGATCTCTTGAGTTACATCTTGACTCACAGTTAGTGGTACTATAGTTAAATGCCGTGTATCATGTTAGAGATCCAAATTTATTATGAATATTCTTGCAAGTAAGGTTGTTAGAATGACAATTTGAAACATCACCTATATTCACATTCCTAGGAACTACAAACATGTTGCTGATTCATATGCAAATTACGTACTAGATTGGCATTTGATACACAGACAATGAAGCATTCACATCACATTCACACATGTAAATATAAATAATCGATCATCATAATATTTTTTCATTAAAATATAGTCCAAAAAAGTGGTTTTGTAATACATAATGTCATGATACAAAAGTGGGGCTTTCGAACCACCAAAATATACTACACGGTCGATACAAAAAGTACATCTAGGCCTCTAATCCTGTGGAGAAGGATGTTGATCAAGAAAAAAAAAGAAATATCTAGCTATCCATTTGAATAGTCGAACCCATGCATGTGGTACACCTACTACCTGTCGCTACATTGCCTCAAGAAAGTCCTCGGCTTGCGCCATGGGAACCCTATGTGTCAATTAGAAAACGTTTGTGTGGATGTTTTGGAGTGTATGCTCTACATCCATATCAAATATATCATCACCTCTCCCCCTTCGATGATGCTGAGGGAATCCATTTGGCCATCTAGGACCAACATTTGCATTCACATGACTAGTATCAATATGTGTCACCACCCAACAAACATGTTTTTTGATTTCACTCTATAAAAAAATACAAAAAAAATTAAATAATTCAAAATTAAAATAGACTCAAGATTGTTACCTATATCACTGTATGCGGATCCCTGTGGAATAGGCATGTAAGGATTTCCATAGAAGTCTATCCCTGCATAGGGGTAGTCATCTATAACTGTGATCTATCTACGTCACCAATGGAAAAAGTCGGGTGGGTAGGGCGTAGCCACTCTCCCTCCTCCTAGCCTCCGCATCACATTTTCTTGACTCAGTTGACATAGATCCCGAGGACCATGAGAAGTGATCTCCACTCTTGGGCTTATCACTAGTATGCGCCCAAAGAAGAATGTACTCAACATGCTAGAAAAACCAAAGTTTCTTGTTCTACCCATCTTGTAGTCCGAAAACTGTTGTTTCATGTTACCCAACAACGAGTTACTCTAGTCATATATAGTGGGCCTCATGCTCTCCAGAACATAGAACATCAATGGCTTGGAATCCTGATGAAGAGATCCTAACCCTGCAATCTTTCCTAGTGCTAGTAATATGGCCTTGAGGCCAAAGTTCTGGATAGAGTTCACTGGGATCTGACTCCCAACCTTTTCTATGTCTGGGACATAGTAGAATGCAATGTACTCCTCAACTGTGAGGCCACCTTCAACCCCATGAGCTCATATATTGACTACATACCCTCTGCAGGATATTCCAGTAATAAAATAGATATCCTAAACCTCAAGGCTGAGGGGCATCCCATAAATATGGAAGGTTTCTGTATTCGGATCCTAATATTCCACCAGTATCTGGAGCAGTATTGGTTTATACCTTAAGCTACCAAGACACAAAAACTTGTATAAGCCACATAACCTCAAAGCTTGTTGGGCCATCATATCACCTTGTACGACCCTTTCCAAATCTTAATGTTCATGTTCACACCATTCCAAAATCATCCTGCACAAAAACATGAGAGTTTCATGAGTTTTCACCCCAAAAATTGGTATGTGCATCCTTGTACATGATTGTTTCTCAAACAATTGCATGTATACGCGGAAATTGAAGGATTTCCTACATATACTTGGCCCTATACATGGAAATCAAGAGGTTTTCTACATGGGCCGAAACACCAATTTTAGGGTGCTCCAAAATAAATTTTCAATCACTGAAAATTAAAATAAAAACATTAAAATGGAAGAGGATGGCATGAAGAGTTACATGAATCAAATGGTTCCTAGTTTCGTGGACCATAGCTCCCAGAATCACTGTTTGAAGTTCATGGTCTAAATGCACTATGTGTGGTAAAAATTCCAAATGGTATGGTGGAAATGAGTTTTTTACTGTTTTATAGAAAAAATTTGAAATTTTTACCCACTACTCTATATTTTGGACGCTTATTGACTATTTTGGACTGTTTTTTCCTAATATTGTGTTGTAGGGACTTGATTTGAGTGTACTTTGACTGAGACTTTGACCCATTGGTACCTATCATAGGTGTAATTTTGAACTGGCATATAGGTTAGGACTACACATCCGCTTGCATTATGCATCACCTTATGACCATTTCACCTTAACTATAGGTACAAACCCAATTCTTAATGTCAGAGAACCTTCATATTGCTATTAGAAGTGGCATTATGTAAGTGGTAGAGCTTTCGTATTCATGGGTACCCTATTTAGATCCTTCTTTGCAGTTTGGTACCCATGCCAAGATTTCTCCTCTAGGTTTGGGAGTCCCTTATTAGTCCCTCCATGTCCTTATGCAAGAGCTTCATATCCCTCTTGAACTTTATGTTGGCCATCTCCCATAGGGACTCCCTTGTATATCAAGTTGTAATTGCATGTTCATGTGTTTTTCTTTCCTTATTGAGATTTATAATGGCTCCCAGCTTCATATTTATAAGCCATATAGATCGATATTGCCATAGCCAAGCAAATCCTTTTATATATCCCTAACATCTTGATCATCCCTTACTGGGAGGAGACCCCCTGAGCATCCTCATCCATCCAAGGAATAGGTATGTTCCACTTATTGGAACTAGTTTTCTTTCCCATGACACTTGTTTCCTCCTAGTTGTATAGTACAAGCACTTTTATTCCTTTTCAAGCTTTTTAAATATGAAAAAGTCCAAAAAATTTAAAAAACAAAAAAAGTTGGACGTGAAATGATATTACTTTTGGTAGATGTTGAGTTGTGTCACATTCGAACAGAGCACTACCTATCACATTTATTGGTTAGGTTGTTAGTATAAATTTAGGAGATGTACTCGTTACTATGATTTTTCTCCATCGACTGGTTATGCTTCCAGTCCCTATGGAGCCTCTGTCAATGCCTCCTATGTCACAAAGTTGGCTCGGTTTACATGTCGAGTCTATGCTACCTATGTTCAGTCACCATTTGCCTTATTCTGTTGTTTGAAGGAAGTTTATTATGAGTTGACCATTCCTTAGTTATATTTTCTTTGCATGTTGGCCATTCCCGATACAGTTCTTGGTTTCTTAGTTATCTTCTTCGTTCGATTTCTTCCACATTATCTAGTGTTGCTGACTACCTCATGTTGGTTGTTGAGTAATTCAGATAATTTATTCTGAAATAGGAGTCTAGATTCCATTTGAGTTCATTGAGACTTGCATTCATCAGTGGTAGGTTCTCTCTCCATCAAAATTTTTGGAATACATCAATGTCCCGTAATCGATGGATTTTTTCAAGTGTTTGACCTCAACACACCTATTCACACTTATTAGATTGCACTCTATACCTTGATTCCCACTATCATTATCGATAGGATATCTCACATCTATTAACGGTATACATAAATAACTCGTAATCAGACAATCGACCATCATGTTCGACCTTGACACCTTTATTCGCGTGATGGGATATGTACTCGTAGCGGTTTCCGTAGAAGACCTCCGATATTGGTGGCATTCCATATATGATACCTCCTTGATCGTGCTAGTATTTATGAGATGTTAGTTCTCATGACCAAATTCTAGTTTATTATCAAATATCTTCATCCACTATGGATATTTTGTTTATCGTATATTGTACGTGGCGATGACCACACATGACATTTGTATATCATGCCTATTCATGGCCATTGTACTCTTATGTATCCAGGACTGCTACATGTATATTTGCAGTCACATGCTGAGATTTATCATTTTATTGTACTAATGAGTGGCCGTTTCTTCCTGTTGCGTCTTCATTACTCCACTTCTAGGATGGATATAATGTATTTCGGCCATCATGTTATCCCTCTGACCTCACACATTAGGGGGCATCTGTTATAGCTGATTTTACCACACTTGGTAGATCGCACCTTTATGGCCTTCCATGTTCCTGTACAGACTCCTTAGAACCCCTTTGTTCAAGTTATGCTATGATCAACCAAGAAAGTGCCTAAAAAACACATGTTTATGTGTATACGTGACTTTTAAGCCAATACCCACATGTACACGTAGCTTTTGAGCCAACACCCGCGTACATTGGGAAATGTGTATAAAAAAAAACTTATGGAGTTTTCCTCATATTGTCCTGAATAACTTAACTCTTGGCCTTCCATATGCCTGGAAAATGCTTAGAATTGACCTTGCATTTCCTATTGGAGGGCAATATATTGAGCCGCTTGGATGCATTGAAGGAGGAGAGTTTTGGAGAGCAAGGAAACTATAGTTCGTTGTTGCCTCACTTGTTTGTGCTTGAGTCTGCATCTCGTTGTCCCTTTGGAGCACATATTGATGCTCTTCCTAATATTTCCTTTGCTTTGCAATATTTCCATTGAGATGGAGGATTGAATTGGTGGAGGCCCAAATGGAGGACTCGGTTTCTCAGTTTAGACAAGGTGCCGATAGTCTTTGTCACTGTTCTATCTCTGTTTGTTATTAATAGAAATATCCATTTCTTTTCCATTACATGTGTATAGCTATGAATATTTTTTCCATGGATGTAGTTATATTTTCTTATACATTATGGTTTATATACGCTATCATAGGCCTAACGCTTTGATATATAGCATGCATGTCTTGTTTTCTGTTATTGAGAGCGAAATGTAAATGCAAGCATGTTGAAAAACCTCAACGGGGATCTACATCAATTGTATGGAATAAGGTATTCTTCATATCCCTTAGTGTTATATGTATTTATTTCTTTGGCATATTGGAATGGGTTGCTTTTTTGTGTCATTCAGTCAGTTGTGGTCTACACCAAGCCATGGAAATTTTCTCTTTGTAACATCCATGGGTAGGTAAAGGTGGTATTTTCCTGATCTTATGGTGCAATTTGAATTTGGTTATATCCACTAAACCCGTCGAGAAAAGAAAAATATTGCTTTCTCAATAAGGTATCCAAACGTTGATCTATAAAATACAATGGGAAATAATCCTTCAATGTTGCTTTGCTTAATTCATGAAATTTGACACATATCCTCCACTTCTCATTTTTATTTAGAATAATCACTAGTGGAGAGACCCACTTGCTGTTAGAAATTGGATAAATAAATCCGACGGAAAGCAATTTCCGCAGTTCTTCTTTAACAATGTCTTTAAGGGAAGTATTCTTCCTTCATTAAGGTTGTCTCATAGGTCTCATATTTTATTGAGTGTATATATTATGGATGCATGTATCAGGATGAATTCCATTCATATCCTTGGATTCCCAGGAAAATGCACTAGATTGTGCTTTCTGTATACTCATGAACTATTCTTGTTGATCTTGTTCTAGACCAACATTAATATACAAAAAATTATCCAGACTAATCTCAACAGTAATGGTGTGTGTCCCTAGACTCTCATCAATAGAGAAAATGACAAACAAGGGAGGAGTTATAGTGTTATATTGTTCTTGAAACTCCTCACTAAGGATATAGGGTAATCAATACAACTAGTAGTAGAGAGGAACTGTGTCAAGGAATTATCCTCAGTCTCTTCCTTCACTTCTCTAAACTATCCAATGGTGAACAAAGGATGAGAAATAGCTTCATCTCCATACATGTCCTCTATCCACCCAGGGTTTTCTTCCCATGAAGGATTCTTAACAATGGGTTGAGCTGATGGGTAAAGTATAAACTTTTGTTTGGAAGTCCCATTTGATATTGTCATTTCCCCTACTCTACATCATATGAAAGAATTGGTTGTAGCTATCCATGGTATTCCTAGGATTATTGGATGTCCTCTGGAGGAATATTTTTTTTGTATTATCATAAAATCCATGGGGCACTCCCAAGAGGCCAAAGTAACAGTAATGGCATCCAAGACACTAGTGGGATTAATAGTATATATGTATTCTAACTCCAAGACAGTAGGTGTAGGACAAAGGAGATGGTTTAGTTGAATATTTTCTAAAATATTCTTAGTCATTGTGTTAATTGTCACCCCTAGATCAATCAAGGTATTTGTTATCGAGGTATTATTAATGTTAATGGTGACAACAGGGCTTCTGCATTAGCATATTTCTCAATTAAATGTTTCCCTGTTATCAACTCAGATACCCGACCAATAAGATGTATCATAGCGGGATCCTTTTGTTTTCTTCTTGTATTTTTAATGCATAAATCCTTGAAAAGATTTATGTAAATTGGTACATATTTAATTACTTGTAACAAGGGTATATTTTCATAGACATTCCTTAATTATTTTTCAAAGTCAAATTTTGACTGTACCTCAGGTTTTTTTAAAGCCAATCGTTCTAGAATTGGTGGATTTCTTCAAATCTAAGGCTGATCCATAGATTTAGAAGTGGATTCATGTGTTTTAGAAATAGTTACATCCTCCAAATGGTCCTTAACAAATGTAAAACTAGGAGTTTCCTCCTTGTCTTGTTCTTCTTCAATAACTACAGTGGGTCTAGTTTCATTCAAATTTTTTCCAGGCCTAAGTTGAACTTCTCATAATGGTACATGTATAATAGTATAAGTAGGAAACATATGAGGCTCAACAATGTTAAGAGGCTGAGCCATTCTGTTATTAAGGTTTGGGATAGGCTATGCAGGGAGTTGGGTTGGTCATGGAGGGTTCTGATTAGGTGGAAATTTTAGTTGAGGTGGAGTTGGTGGAAAAGAAGGAGGGGATGTAAACCCAGGTAATAGTTGAGATGTAACTGGAGTGTATGAATTTTATTTGGGGTAAACAAACGCATGGATTGGTTGGGGTAAGTTATTTGAGTAAAGTTGTACCCTCCAACCTTGCTGCCAAGTTTGGGGTTGAGCATATTGAGGAGGACAATTTTTCCCATTTGCGTGGGAAGATGACGATTCCATTGATTTGGAAATTATTCAAATATGCAGGAAATTGTGTGAAAGATTATGAAAATGTACCTTGGGGTATTTGGGGCTAGAATATTATTTGAGCATATGGAGGTGGATCATTAGCTTCCAGTCCAAATTTGTAGATAGCTTGAAGCCTAGGAAAGGAGGGAACTTATCCGTAGCATGATCCTATTCACACACAACACAAACTTGAATGTTATTCAATGGGCATTCCTTCAAAGGGCGTTTCTTCCTATACTTAGAAAACAACTAGCCAAAGCATTTTCTTCTTCCTGTCTCTTATTAGTTTTAAGTGCATCCAATTGATTACTAAAGGTGCTTAGAATATCCACTTTAAAATTTAGAGCTAGTTCCCTATTTCAGTTCAAGTGACACCTGCAGAAAATTTGTTTTCCTTAATAGTTTTGTCTCTAATTCCCATACTCGATTTAAATCGACTTCGAGAATACTTATTACATAAATCACAAATGTCTAATTTTTTTTTTTTGTAAAATATCACCGGAGCTCATTAGGTTGAGGATGTTTTTATATTCTTCCTAGATTCCTTTCAGAAAGATGATGTTAATAGAATCTTAATTTAATTAACCATTTCTAGCCCTCTGAAGGTTGTACAGGAGCCTTTCAACATAGTCCTCAATATTCTCATCCTCCAGTTGCTGTATTTTATAGATGCCAGTTTTTATATTCCCGGTGTTGCAATATTCATGATATTTATTTAAAAATGTATTTTTCATACCTGCCCAATTTAGAACAGAACCATCCCTTAAACGCATAAATCATATGAGAGCTGAATCGTTAAGCGTGGAAGGAAATAACTTTAATTTCTAAGCAATGATTAATATAATTATCAATCCTACACAAAATATCAAACTCTAATAGAAATGAGTCAAGATCCTCGGTCACTAACCCATGGAAATGAGGTAGGATCGAGCGAAGGATATTTTTCATGTTAATATTAGGAGTTATATCTAAAATTGGATATCCAAAGGTGGTTTTGAGATATTCACTATTTGTGTTATCTCCAGCTGCATTTAAAGCTCTCTCTTTGTCCCCCATGTTTCCCAAAGGAGATGAAGATGGTTGTTTGGCTGAACTTGTGGTCTATTTTCCCGTTGTCACTTGGTCAGCCTCAGGTTCAAATTACAGTACCCTAGATTATCTTGCGTTTCCAAGAAAATTGAGAATATCTTCTAGTACCTCCAACTAGTCACCTACAGTAGTGAGATTATCTTCCTATCCTTTATTCACAGTAATTTGTGATTGTGAGTCTATCAAATCAGGAATATGAATTCCTTCACTTTGAAAATTCCCCGCAAACCCCTACTTTGGTTAGTATTGGTATTTATGGAACTGATCAAAAAATTATCATACAAATTTTTAACTGGAACTGTAATTTCTAATTTACCCTTAGGTCTACTCATAAAAAAAATTAAGAGACAACCTGGATTCAGAGAGACTTGCTAAAGTGGATGCGCATGTTCTTACCTATCGTCTTATCGTCTCTCCTCCTCCAAGTCTACAAGAATAACCAAAAACACAAGAAACTAGTTAGACTAAATGTACTCTTATGTTTTTGCAACTCCCCGACAACGACGCCACAATTCTTAGACTGTTTATATGTATTTTACATGGATCTTTCCTGATCTAATGAATGTCAACCCAGGAATGTAACTTATGAGTTGAATACACTCTTTGTGCAGATAAGGGACCTAATGTAAAATCTTATTACGATCCTACAAAGGAAGCCAACTATGCAAAATTGAATTTACTATGAAAGCAAACAAAAAATCTAAAAGCACACTTAAATTCTGAAGTTATATGTATTAACCCTAGTCCTTGAAATTTCAGAACTGATAAAGACAAAATGGTATATGAATAAAACCTGAGCTAAAGCTCCAAAATACTAATAAGAAGAGAATTACTATTAAAACCAGAATCTTTTAAAAATGTTGAAAAACTACCAAAATCAAGTGCTGGATAAAACTACCAAAATCAAGTGCTAGATAAAACTACCATACTTGATTTCTATCATAAATGAGAAGATCAAATTCATAAAAGCATAATTACTTACATGCCAATACTACCATTGATGAATTAATGGAAACAACTTGTGATTAAACCAACTACAAACTAAATTTTGTTTTTAATTAATCCAATAACACATTTATTGTATCTCTCTATGATTTTGTGAAACAAGGGTGAAATCGTATTAATTATCGAGAACTAGAAAAATGTGGAGTAGAGAAATGGATGTCTGGATATGAAAATGACCTATCTACTACAACTCAAAAATTTGACTAAAACTTTGTAATAGGATCTGGAATAAAAACAACGAATGAGCCATTTGTAACTACAACACAATTAAATCAACTCAAACTCTAACTAGATATTTGTAAATGCAACTATTGAACAACATAGCTTACAATAGAACACTGTCTACATATCTTTTGAAATCAATTTCTATGCTAAGACAACCATCAAATTACTTACAAGTTTCAAAGAAATTCTTGTAACTTCCCCAAAAAGGAAAAGAATCGTTGCAATGTGCTTCAAGGAAGTATACAAGGATTATAATAAAAGACCAATTATGTAAGCAATATATATAGACTACAAGGAAATCAATAAATAGAAAACCTATACTAGATATTTCATATTCAAATAGAAATTGATAGATCAAGGATCAACACCTACTCATGCCTGAACTCAGATTCACTCAACTCATAACTTTATAGGCTTTTGGAATTTACAGTGAACTTAAAAGCAAAAGTGTGTGCACAACTAAGCAAAATATACAAGATATAAAAAAAGAGGCATCCAAATCACAACTGGCGGTCCCCGCCAATCAGAATATGTGCCTAGTACTTATTACAGACTAGAACAAAAAATCACTTACGCATCAACATGTTAACATGATCAAAATCACAAAATAAGTCTTCACAACACTGCATTAAAATAGTAAGCCATAACATGGTTTTAAATAAAAATAGTTTTGTAGCATTATCCTTTGTCTTTCTTCCTCGTATCCTTGAGTTTTTACACATGCATAAAACAAAACAAATATCCCTTTTTCCTGGTTGTTAATATAGACAATATACTGGATCCTATTCCAAATATAGAAATAGGAAAATTATAACAATGATACTAATGCCTAGGCTCATCCTCATGACACGAAGTGCATGAGTGATAAGCCTCATGCTCATTTCTTGTAGTAGAAATAAATGATCTGAAGATCATGTGCTATTGGGAGATCCTCAATCTTGAATGAAATCCTCCTATATCGATCCATTGACCACAACCTAAGGAGAAAAAGGTCCATCAAATAATTTCTGTAACTGCGGCTTCATTCCCCAAATTAGTTAATACCAAAAGTGATATATTATAAAGGGTTTTATTGGTAATCAATTAAAATCTTCATTCAATCAATTAAAAATACCAAAAACAAAGTAAAATAATTCTCTTACTTCTAAATTCCTTTTATATTCAAAACAAGTGAAATAAGTAAACTATATGGTAAAGAAGGAGGCTGGTAAATAGTAAAAAGGGCCAAAAACATAGATATAAGTAGCAAAAAGGAGAAAATTCTAGGTTTCAACATATTTCCCAAACTCAATAGGTTTCATGTCCTCATGCAACCATAGGTGACAAAATAATGGCTCTCATCATTTTGACCTTATCCTATCCTTATACCTTTTCACTTTCTGTAAAGCTTTATTGGGTAAAGGTGGTTCTTGTATCCGCTTCCTAGTAGTTTTCAATCTTTTTTCCAATGACTTAGATAGAGGAACATAGTCATTAACAGATGTAGGGACATCATCAGATGCATGGTCATCATCCAAACCCTTTGATTTAGCTTCCATGGTATGAGATAATTGAGGATGTGAAATACTATGAGTATGTGGAAATAATAGAGAATCAGGGTAGCTGATTCTTTGCATCCTTTTACTTGTTACACCATGCCCTCCAGATGTACCAACAATCTCTTTAACAACCTTTGTAAAAACTATGTTGGGATCATTAGTATCACCTACCTGTTTGGATTCTGTTTTTGTCTCAGGTTTTATATTGGCTCCAATTTATGATGTTTTGGGAAGCTTACCAGATTATTTTGCATGTGTCAGATTACTTATGTTTTCATCATCAGAAGGGGAGTGTTGAAATTTTGCTGGTGCTAGCTATAAAAAATGCCTCCAAGACATGTTTTGTTTATCTATTTGATCAAGAAGGATAATTTTAACAAGGGCGTGGTGGAAAAATATCAATTGAGGTGACTAAATGTGCTTATGTACAACTTTTCCATATTATGGAGGATTCTCGACATAAATTATGGAATATTTACCTCATGGCCAGGTTCAAAATGCATCAACCAGCGAATATGATAGAGGAAAGTGTAGAAAAACCTACCTTCACAAGTTAGGAGTTTTTGTATAAGCAACGATGGGTCACAACACTATGGTGGCAATCGATCATGAGAAATCCCCTTCGACTAGTCAAAATTTTGAAACCCCTTTTGAAAGAATCAATTTGAGTCCTTTTGCGCCATGTCGTGTTTCTTGAAAAATTGATCCCCTATTCTTGGCAATCATGTTGCCTCAATAAAATGTTTCTTCCGTTACTGTCAGCTGAACATTTCCAATTTTTTCAAATTGGTCGTTGAAACTCAAGGGGAACTATAACATAACATTTTCGTTATATCCTTTGAGCCTTTGAAAGAAAGTAAACCAGCCATCTTGCTCGAACATACCCCGACAGGAAGAAAATTCTTGAAGTCTTTCTAGGGCTTGGAAGGTAGGAGGTTCATGGTGGTCAACAACCATGGTGGTGAGGTGAACATTCAACAACAAAGAGGTAAGGAACAAAAAGGAGATATGGAAGGAAAAATAGGTTTTGAGCTTCAAATGGATCCCAGAACAAGGATAACAGAATACAGGTAAACTCAGAATTAACAGGGAAATAAAGGTTACATTTAGTGAGATATAATTACATGCGCCGCTGAATTGGGAACCGATATAGAAATGATCGGGAACAAGCGTATCTGCATGATAATAAATTACCCCTATGATGGACAAACCTCCAATTGTGGTCATGGTTATTCTTAATTGAAAATGACAAACAATCAATCTCGTAAGAAGGACAAAGTTCATAATCATATATGGTGGAGGAATAAGACATGGAAAGGTGGAAAAGGTTATGAGGTGAATTGTAATATCCGACATTATAGAGATATTAAATAATTTTATGCTATTTTAATATCTTTAATAATTTGAAAAATAAAATTAGTTGATTTACCTCAAACTTACCAATATGGCGCATACTCCTTGAAAGATTTGACCTTGATCAAAACACTGAGTATCTTTCGCAAATAACTGGTACATAACCTTGATGTATAGGAACCTTTAATGTAAGAATTAATCCTCTATGGAGTGTAGAGATATTTTGTATGCTGATCTGGACTGAAAAAAACTACTAAAACAAATTCTAGAGTGCTTAAATATGAGGATTCAGAACAATTGCAACAGAAACTGATGACAAAGTATGCAACTGAGCCCAATGTTTTTAACAAGAAGGCTATATGAAATGAAAAAACACATGGACAAACAAACTGCAGCAATTGTAACTCTATGAGCCTTCATTTGATCAAACCAACTAAAATCAACTAGAATATGGAATAACACAGGAACAAGAGTATGATGGTCTTCGACATATCCTTTGTCGTGGCACAATTTCGACAATGTGAATAGATGTTTTTGAAGTCGAACATAGGAATAAATAATTGGATTAGCAACCCTCAAATAATGTTGCTAACCAATGTGAGGCATCTCACCTTTGATTAGTGAGTGCCAAGGTGCCATGATACATTTCGTTAGGTACAAATAAATATCTTGAAGTCGAGTCACCTAGTGAAATCTGCTAGATAGAGGACAATGGTTTTTTCCTACTATGATCAACAAGAGTACCTGCCATTGATGTAAACAAGCCTCAAGGTACCAAGAAAAATATCTACGCTTGATCCTAGATAAAGTTTTGTAGTCGATAGGACAAGGGTTGTTGGAAGGAAGGCCTTAAAGCATCCTTCATCATTCAACACAAGAGAAAAATGAATTATTTGAAAAAAAAAGTTCAAATGGAAACTTTACCTACTGGATACCCAGTTTTCAAGCAAGTTGGAGTCTAGCTATCCTAGCATCCTAGTTTTGACAACCAAACTCATTTTTTCTCCTTTTTTAAAGGACTAGAACAATAAATTATTTACATATATACATCAGAAATTCATGTTCAAGAATTTAAGTAGCAAGGGAAAGAAGAGTCCTCTCCTAGAAAACCTCCATGTTTGATTGTTTTGATACATCGTGAATAAAATATTCTTTGGAAATGGGTTGATGATATAACCTAATTCGATGTCCGTTAACCAAAAAATAAACATGACTTTCATCAATAGTTTTGATCCTAATTGAACCATTTTCAAATACTTTCTCAATTTCGTAAGGCCTTAGCCAGCGGTTAGTGATATTTTCCTTGAAGTTTTTAAACCTGGAATCAAATAGTAAAGCCCAATCTCCTGGATGAAAATACTTTTTCTTGATAAACTGAGCATGCCAATGAGATATTTGATATTGGACAAACATAGTACACTGAAGGGAATCTTTACGAATGCCATCTAGTTCATTGAGCTACATAACCCTTTATTTCTGTGCCTTAGAAAAATATAGTCCTAACTGCATGCACATCCAGAATGTTTTCACTTGAAATTCAATTGGCAGCAAAACCTATTTCCCATACACAAGTTCATAAGGTCTATGGGTTGTAGTATTTTTCCAAGTTTTCATGTAAGCCCAAAGTGCTTCTAAGAGCTTGTTCACCCAGTCTTTGTGATGTAATTGAAAAATCCTGATAAGAATAACTTCTAGCACATTGTTTGTAGATTCTACTTGCTCGTTTTCTTACAGGTGATAGGGAGAGAATTTGTAATTCTTGATTTTATACTATTCCATAAGAGATTTCATTGCATTGGAAGTGAACTTTTCTCCCTGGTTAGTGACAATTTCTTGAGGCGCACCAAAACGAGTGAAAATATCTTCATATAGAAAATCAATAACATAATTTTCCATAGCCATAGCAAGTGATTTAGCCTCTACCCATTTGGTTACATAATCAGTACAAACTAAAATATATTTCCTTTTACTTGACATGGGAGAAATTAGACCTATGAAGTCTTAAGCCCACTTTTTGAAAGGTTTGATCAATACCTCAACATGTAGTGGCATCTCATCTGCTGGTGTAGGCCTTCCCATTCATTGGAAATTGTCACAACCTTTCACCTACCTGGTAGCATCTTTAAACAGGTTTGGCCAATAGTAGCCTAGGTGCAAAATTTTGTAGGAAGTTGTTTTGTCTGAAAAATGGCCTCCACATGGCCCATCATGGAAATATTTGAGTATGTCGTGCATTTCATATTCCTACACACATATTCTAATTATCAAATCATGAAATGTATGAAACAGATCTCAACCGACCTAGGAGTAGTTGGCACTCAACTAAATAACCTTTTGCTTTTCTCGTGCTGGCATATTCTATGGAAATTTTCTTGAGGCTAAATAATTTGCTATATCTGCAAACCACGGTGAATTAGTAGACACAACAAACAAATATTCATCGAGAAAAGAATCATCCACTGGAACAAGATCACTATTGTCATTATTATTCCTAGAAGGAAAATTAACAACTAGATTTTCTCTATTAGGTCTATCTAAAATACTAATATTAAATTCCTACAGTAGAAGTAGCCACCTAGTAATTATTCCATTAGTGATAGGTTTATTCAACAAAAAATAGATTGTTGAATGATCAGTATGGACAAAAGTTTCATAACAAGTTATATAGTGTCTAGATTTGTTGATGGCATGTATTACGACTAAAAATTCCTATTTCAATAATGATGTAGTTAACTTCTGTAGGAGTAAGGTTCTTAGTAATGAAATAAATAACATAAGAGTTCTGGTTTTCTCTTTGTCCAAGGACAACACCTAAAGCTATATCATAAGCATTTGCATGAATGTGAAAAGGGAGGGACCAATTTGGTCCTCTTAATGTTGGAGATGCTGATAATTTTTGTTTTAAGATATCAAAATAAATCTAGCAATCTAAATCCCAGGAAATAAAATATCCTTGTCAAGCAGTTTAAAAAGTGGTGTAGCTATGTTAATGAATTTTTTGATGAACTGTCATGGATTAGGTTAGCGAAAATTCCTAGGATAGCCCTTTGAAATGTGGCAGGGGCATTACATAAACTGAAAGGTAGGACTCTATAAGTGTATGTGCCCCATGGGCAGGTAAAGGTGGTCTTTTCCTTGTCTTCTGGCGTAATTCATTTTTTCTTATATCAACTAAACCCGTCAAGAAAAGAAAAATATCATTTTTTGGATAAGATATCCAAAACTTGATCTATAAAAGGTAATGGGAAATAATACTTCAATGTTTCTTTGTTTGCTTCACAGAAGTCGACACATATACTACACTTCCCATTTTCTTTGGAACAATCACTAGTGGAGAGACCCACTTGCTGTCAGAAATTAGATAAATAAATCTGACGGAAAGCAATTTTTGTAGTTCTTCTTTAACAATGTCTTTAAGGGCAGGATTCATCCTTTGTTGAGGTTGTCTGATAGGTCTCATATTTTCTAGAGTGTATATATGATGGATGCACATATCAGGATGAATACCCTTCATATCCTTATATTCCTAGGAAAATGCACTAGATTCTGCTTTCAATATACTTATCAACTGTTCTTGTTGGTCTTGTTCTAGACCAACATTAATATACATAAATTTATCCAGACTAATATCAACAGGAATGGTGTGTGTCCTCAAACTCTCATCAATAGAAAAAATGACACAAAAGGAAGGAGTTATAGGGTTATATTGTTCTTGAAACTCCTCACTAAAGATATAGATAAAATCTTGAAAGGATTTAGTGTAATCAATAAAACCAATAGCAGAGAGGAACTGTGTCAAGGAATTATCCTCGGTCTTTTCCTCCACTCCCATAAACTGTCCAATGGTCAACAAAGGATTATCAATATATTCATTTCCATACAGGTCCTCTATCCACCCATGGTTTTATTCCCACGAAGGATTCTCAACAATGGGTTGAGCTGGTGGGTAAAGTATCAACTTTTGTTTGGAAGTCCCATTTGATATGGTCATTTCCCCTTCTCTACATCCTATGAAAGCATTGGTTGTAGCTAACCATGGTATTCCTAGAATTATTGGATGTCCTTTGGGGGGATATTTTGTTTGGATTATCTTAAAATCCATGGGGTGCTCCCAAGAAGCCAAACTAACAGTGATTTCACCTAAGACAATAGTAGGCTTAATAGCATATCTATCTGCTAACTCCAACACAGTAGGTGTAGGATGAAGGACATGGTTTAGTTGAATCTTTTCTAAAATCTTCTCAGTCATTGGGTTAATGCTCACCCCTAGATCAATAAAGATATTTGGTATTGGGGTATTATTAATGCTAATGGAGACAATAGGGCTTACTGGATTAGCATATTTGTCAATTGCATGTTTCCATGTTATCAACTCAGATACTCGACCAATAAGATGTATCATAGGGGTATCCTTTTGTTTTCTTCCTGGATTTTTAATGCATAAATACCTGACAAGATTTGCGTAAATTGAAACATCTTTAATTGCTTGTAACAAGTGTATCTTTACACAAACATTCCTTAATTCTTTTTCAAATAAAATTCTGAATGTACCTCAGGTTTTTCTAAAGCCAATCTTTCTGGATATGGTGTATTTCTTGAAATCTGAGGTTGATCCCTAGATTTAGAAGTGTATGCCTATGTTTTAGGAATATTTAGATCCTCCAAATGGTCCTTAATAGATGCAAAACTAGAAGTTTCATCTTCATCCTTTTCTTCTTCAATAACCACAGTGGGGCCAGTTTCATTCAAAAATTTTCCAGACCTAATTAAGTTGAATTTATCGTAATAGTATAGGTATAATAGTATAAGAAGGAAAATTCAGGCTCAAAATTGTTAAGAGGTTGAGTCATTTTGTTATCAGGGTTTGGGATAGTCTGTGCAGGTAGCTGGGTTGGTCATGGAGGGTTCTGATTAGGTGGGAATTGTAGCTGAGGTGGAATTGGTGGAAAGAAGGAGGGGATGCAAACCCAGGTAATAGTTGAGATGCAACTAGAGTGTATGAATTATAATTGGGGTAAACAGATGCTGGAACTGGTTGGGGTAAGTTGTTTGAATAAATTTTTCCCCTCCAACCTTGATGCCAAGGTTGGGGTTGAGCATATTAAGGAGGAAAATTTTTCATAGGCATTTGTGTGGGCATATGAGGATTCCATTGATTTGGAAAATTATTGAAATATGTAGGAAATTGTGCAGAAGAGATTGGAAAGGTAATTTGGGATATTTAGGGCCAGGGTCATCTTTGAACATATAGAGGTGGATCATTGGCTTCCAGACCATATTTGTAAACAACTTGAATCCCAGGAAATAAGGGGCATTTATCTGTAGCATGATCCTCTATACACACATCACAAACTTGAATGTTATTCAGTGGACATTCCTTCAAAGGGTGTTTCTACCTACACTTAGAACAAAAAATAGCCAAAGAATTTTCTTGTTCCCGTCTCTTTTTAGTTTTAAGTCATTCTAATTGATTACTAAAGGTGCTTAAAATATCCACTTTAAAAGTTTTGAGCAAGTTCCCTATTTCTGTTCGAGTGATACCTGTAGCAAATTTGTTTTCTTTAATAGTTTTGTCTCTAATTCCCATACTTGTTTTAACTCAACTTAGAGAATACTTCTTACATAAATCACAAATGTTTGAAAAATATTTTTGTGAAATATCACTAGAGCTCATTAGGTTGAGGATGTTTATATATTCTTCCTTGATCCCTTTTAGAAATAAGATCTTAATAGAGTCTTCATTTAATGAACAATTTCTAGCTCTATGAAGGTTGTAAAGGAACCTTTCAACATAGTCCTGAAGATTCTCATCCTCCAGCTACTGCATTTTAAAGATGTCAGTTTTTATATTCCTAGTATTGCAATATTCATGATATTTCTTTAAAAATGTATTTTTCATACCTTCCCAAGTTAGAATAGAACCATCCCTTAACCCCATAAATCATCTGAGAGATAAATATTCAATCATGGAGGTAAATAAATTTAATTTATGAGAATCATTAATATAATTATAAATCCTACACAAAATATCAAATTCAAACATAAATGAGTTGGGATCCTCAGTCACTAACCCATGGAAATGAGGTAGGATCGAGGGAGGGATATTTTTCATGTTAAGATTAGGATTTATATATAAAATTGGAAATCCAAAGGTGATTTCAAGATCTTCATTATTTGTGTTATCTCCACTTGCATTTGAAGCTCTCTCTTCATCCACCATGTTTTCCCCAAACGAGATGAAGATGGTTGTTTGGATAAACTTGCGGTCTGTTTTCCTGTTGTTACTTGGTTAACCTCAGGTTCAAATTGTAATACTCCAAATTCTCTTGAGTTTTCAAGAAACTTGAGAATATCTTCTCGTACCTCCAACTGGTCACCTACAGTAGTGAGAGTATCTTCCTGTCCTTTATTCACAGTAATTCTAATTGCAAGTCTATAAAATTAGAAAATCAATTCCTTCACTTTGAATATTCCCCACAAACCCCCTACTTTGGTTAGTAATGGAATTTCAGGAACTGGTTGAGTATTTATCATACAAATTTTTAACTGGAACTGTAATTTCTAGTTTACCCTTAAGTCTACTCATCATAAAAATTAAGAGACCACCTGGACAGTGGAGAGAAATTCTAAAACGGATGCGCGGGTTCTTACCTCACGTCTTACTATCTCTCCTCCGCCAAGTCTGCAAGAATACCATAACACACAAGAAACTAGTTCGAATAAATATACTCTTATCTTTTTTCAACTCCTCGATAGCGACACCAAAATTGTCAGGCTATTTATATGTCTTTTACATGGATCTTTCCTAACGTAATGAATGTCAACTCAGGAACGTAACTTATGAGTTGCTTACACTCTTTTTCCAGATAAGGGACCTAATGTAAAAGTTTGTTACTATATTATGAAGGAAGTAAACTATGCAAAATTGAATTTACTATGAAAGAAAACAAAAACCCGAAAAGAAAACATAAATTATGAAGCTATATGTATTAACCCTAGTCCCTGAAATTTTAGAACTGATAAGCAATATATAGACTAGAAGGAGATCAATAAACATGAAACCTATACTAGATATTTTGTATTCAAACAGAAATTGAAAGATCAAGAATCAACACCTTCTAAGGCCCGAACTCACATTCACTCAACTCGTAACTTTAAAGGCTTTTGAATTTTACAGTGAACTTAAAAACAAAAGCATGTGCACAATTGAGGAAAATATACAAGATATAAACAAAGAGGCATATGAATCCAAACTGGAGGGCCCTACCAATCATAATATGAGCATGATACTTACTGCATACTAGAACACAAAATCACATACCCATCAACATCTTAACAGGATCAAAATCACCAAATAAGTCTTCACAACACTATAATAAAATAGAAAGTCATAACATTGTTTTAAATAAAAATAGTTTTGTAGTAGTATCCTCTATATTTCTTCGTCATATCCTTGAGTTTTTATATAGGCATAAAAAAAACAAAGATCCTTTTTTCCTGGATGTTGATCTATACAATATGCCGGATCCTGATGCAAATCTAGAAATAGGAAACTTATAACAATGATAACAATGTGTAGGATCAACCTCATGACATGAACTACATGACTGATGAGCCTCACGCTCATTTCTTGTGGTAGAAACAAATGATCTGGAGATTGGGCACTATTGGGAGATCCTCAATCTCGAATGAAATCCTCCTGGATCGATCCTTTGAACACAACCTAAGGGGAAAAAGGTCCATTGAATACTTTCCTGTAACCGCGGCTTCTTTCAAGAAATTATTTAATACCAAAATTAATATATTATAAAGGGTTTTATTGGTAATCAATTAAAATATTCATTCAATCAATTAAAAATACCAAAAACAGAGTAACATAACTCTCTTACCTTTAAATT
This sequence comes from Pseudotsuga menziesii, assembly GCA_001517045.1. Lineage (NCBI taxonomy): Eukaryota > Viridiplantae > Streptophyta > Pinopsida > Pinales > Pinaceae > Pseudotsuga > Pseudotsuga menziesii. The sequence continues at coordinate 88,088 of LPNX010441279.1, read as the reverse complement.
CCTTTGATATTCAAAACAAGTGAAATAGGTCAACTATATGGTAAAGAAGGAGGTTGGTAAATGTAAAAAGGACCAAATACATAGGGATAAGTAGAAAAAAGGACACAATGTTAAGTGTCAACATGGTTGTTGTGTGTATGATTGATGAACGATGGCTAATGTTGAATGGATAATATTTGTATGGTTTTGTAATGCACTTGAAATTAATAATTTATTATTAATCTAATGAAAATACTTTATTTATGATTTTTATTATTTTTGACACAAAGACAAAAATAAAACATTTGTAATGAGTTATTCTTTAATTAATAAAATATACTGAGGGGGGGAGATAAGTGGAATAGTTGTTGAATATTTTTCTTGACCCACAAGAGGAAAAAACAAGTGCCTAAAGCTACTGAGTGAGAACTCAAGATGTAGGGGGAATCATCCCAAAAAATCAAGTCAAAACTCATAGTTGAGTGCTAAAGAGTAGGAGGCTCATAAATGACGAAGTCTTACAAAAAATACTATATAATAGTATGTCCATAAGCAAGCAATAGGATAGCATTGGATGATGATTGAATCTGATAATGCAAGAGACGACGCATTACGAGGATTTTTCTCTTGTGGTTCAACAAACACACTCGAGGGTTATAGAGCAAGTAACTTGGATGCTCTAGGAGTTGGTTGGGAGGAACAACTTTTCCACTTCTATTTTCTCAGCAGTGGTTCCAGGTTCTTATTATATGTTTTACATTTACAGTAGGTTTTTTCATTATAGATATAGAATTGCTAATATATTCATAAGTATAAAGGCTTTATTTAAATCTTATTGGATCGACACCTAGTATGCATCAATTTAGATCTAGTTGGTTTATGAGTTCTAATTCTGTTATGTTTTGATTGAACTTTATAAATGTTAAATGGAATTTAGTGAAGTTATTAGATCAGGAATTCATACCAGAGTTAGGGATTTCTCTTAATGATTTTTATACTGGAAATTGAATTCCGTACTTAACAAATATTTTACCAACTTATACCTATTTCTTTCCTATGCGATATATTTAGTTTTAATGTATCTTTGTAATATTTCATTTCCATTAATTTTTCCAACATTGAATGATAAACAATTAGTATGTTATATTTCTTTTTATTTTGTTAGTATAAATCTAGATAATTCATGATTAGGGAAGATTGAGGAATAATCCCTATTTATTTATGATAATCAGAGTCTTCAGTCGAAGAGTCCTATCAATTTATCCCTTAAACGAATGATTTCACCAAATGAATTTTACAGAGTTCTAGATCTCTTACCTGTTAAGCATGGCAAGGTACACTATCGAGTTGTTTGCGAGGCCGTGGAGGCACAAGCAACATGTTGCAGGCTGCGGTAGAACCCGTGGAAGCCAGAAAACCCTTGGAAATAAAAAATGGGCGCAACGCCATTAACACTATGGCAACAAATCTACACCCAAAACCCTAATACCATAGACATTAATAGAGCAGAGCTTCGTCTCTTGTCCTCTACAGAACAACGACCAAATGCAGCTAACAAAGGTTTCAGACAACCAAAAAGACATAATAAAAACCCTATGAAACCCTTGAAATATTTTCTTATAGGTGGACGGACGAGATACACTACCGAGACAACTCGAAGGGCCTAGTTGCACTGTCAACTTGCAGCTAGGACAAATATTTAAATCTCAAAGTCAATGAAGGTACAACATCATAATTCATGGACCGATGCATTCATGGCTCACAATTATTGCAAATCAAATGTTTTAATCAAGCTCGAACCATGTGATAAAACATCAAACTAACAAACCATATAATATATTGCAAAAACCATGGAATAGACCATGTCACATCATATTCCATTATAATATACCAACAAAACTTGTTTATAACTTATAACCTTTGCATCACATATCAACGAAGGGTTTTACACTATGGTAAAGACCATACCCTTTACACCATATCACTTTAGGATGGAGTCCTCACAATGTACATCGTGAGCTTAGGTTATGGTAAGTCCCATGGTCTTTTAAACCTCAATAAAAACCTTAATACATTAATGTATGGGAACAAGACTACGGTATAGTCTCCCAATCCTTAGGGCTACTAAAGCCCTAGTAATGATATTAAAATGAAACCAAGGAAACTGCAAACATCACATTTTGTTATAGATGAGCGCTATGGATGGATCTAACCATTACCTCAGCCGATGAAACCTGTCATAGTAAGTAGAACAAAGAGATTAATAACTTGCATACACATTAATAACCTAAAACATTAGTAAATTGCTTGTTAATTACTGCTAGTCAATGCATGTAAAAAAAATATTTACTAATTTTGAGGTGTGTTACAGGATTCTATTAGTTGTAATGTATCATAATTGGTTGATATTGGCGATTAACGTATGATTGATGTGCTTGTGTGATGATACTCGATGCTTATCAGATGTGATGTAGGTGTGATTGTTACTGAATTATGTATGACAACATGGTCGATGTTTTCTGATTGATCTATTTTAGTTGATGTATTCTGATTGATGAATCCTTGTTGATGTATTCACAGTGATGCATTATGATTGATGAATCCTGGTTGATGTATTATGCAGGTTGATGTACTATGATTCATTTTGTATCGTTAGTCGATGCATTTATGGTTTTCATTGGTTGATATTATAAAATAGATATATTATTGATATAAGGTCAAGTTATTATCAATTGATGTATTAAGGACCCACATCTGTATGGATTATGTAAGTGTGATGGCCGTTGTAGGACTAGTATTGGTTGATGTTACTAGGTTAACTGATCACTATTATTTGCTGTATAGTGGATTTTGGAATTTTCTCTAAAGAATACTTATGCTTTGTGTTGAGATGCAAATTAGTATGTTTAAATACTAGTTGTTATGGCACTTTTTGGTTTCTTAGTTAGATTGGAACTGTCACATATAAGTTTTCTTTTCCTATTACATTAAAGTGTATAAAGTGCTTAGGTGATCTTTGTGATCTTTGCTAGAAAAATATCTTTGTGATGTTCATTAGAAAGTTATGTTTGTGATCTTCATTGAAAGGTATTTTGGTAGTATCTTGGTGACATTTAATGAGTCTTTATCTAAAGGTATCTTAGTAGTATCTTGGTGGTTTTTTGTATATATTTGTTTAAAAGAATGCATTAATCATGTGACTGATTAAAGTATGATTTAGGTACCTTTGTTGAAGATGTATTTCATATATCCTTATATATATCCAATAATAGTCATGTAAAATGTGATACACTATCTTTGTTAGAAAAATATCCAGGTGATCTTGTTGAAATAAAATTACCCTTATGATCCTTGCTGAAAGTATCTTGCTATGGTATCCTTGTCGCATATCAAATACCTTTGTTGAAAAGAATCTTTGTAGAATATCATAGTGATATTTCAAGCACCTTTTTTGAAAAATATCTTGGTGATACTTCAAGCATCCTTGTAGAAAAAGTATTTGAGTGATAAATCATGTAATACCATCTTGGCAATGCATATCATGTGATTGACTGATCGAAATGTATTTCATGTATCTTAGAGGCATTTCATGTAGCTGGTTGATATATCATATGCATGATTCATTTAAAATATATTTGTAGAAAGCATATGCACTTAATGCATTTCATGTGGTTGATTGATTGGGATGTATATGGACTTGATGCTCAGCTAATAAGGAGAAATCTAGAAAGGATTTCTAGCTCCCCTTTGTCCCAGTGACACCAATCCCCGATTCGGGGTGGCTCATGACTGAAATAGTGTATGTCAGATGAGTGCATACAATTGGGTATATTGTGGATTTTACACATCCAATTTCCTTAATAAGTCAAGTACATTATTATGCATGTTTTTAAGATGTGGTAAAGGTATTTTTGAGTTGTAGTTCCTGTAATTGAGATTGTTGGTCTTTCCAATTTTGTAGCTATAAGTTAAAATATGTTTGTACAAGGATCAATAATACATACATTAGCATTTGTTATATTGCTGAAATTTACATGGAACTAATATTTTGTTACATGCAATTTATGGATTGTTTTTTTTTTCATATTGTGATTTCATGGGATTTATTTCATGTGCCTTTGATTTATTTCATGTATCATAGGTGAAGAAGAGTGAAATTGAATTTAATTCATGTTCCTTTGAAGTATTTCCTATTATTAATTAGAAGTTATTTCTTGAAGATGTGTTTTATGAAACTTTTTTAACAGCACATATGTTTACTGCTAACCATGTGTGTTGAAGAAGCATCTCTATTTCAAATATATTTGTTGAAGAATATGGTTTAGTTGTTGGGAATGATTTCCTGGATTCTTTTAGAGAGTAGTTTAGTATCTGTTTCTAGAGGGTAGTCTGATGAATGGTGTCATTGATCTCTTTAGTTCATTGTACTAGTCTAGGTTCTCGCATAGGAAGTCAAGAAATGGGATGGTGATATCCTAAGGGATGATTTAGGTGAAGGGAGTCACATAGCATAGTTTTATGGCAGAAAGTTATGGTTTGTAATTGTTTGCAAAAAAAGTAATTCCATAAATTTGATCATTTAGTATTGTTGGGTTTCTTATGGTCACCCTTAATAATTTAATAATGCTAAGGTCCAATTTTAATAAAATTTTAAAACTATTTTCATTTTAATGCTTCCTTAATCTTGAATCTGCATGAGCTTTTAGGGAGTTTAATAATTGATTTTAAGGTGTTGTAATTTATGTTGGTTGAATGTTTATTTTATTTGGATGGGTGGCACGTTATCCTAACCTTTATTAAACCTCCCATTGGGTTTACATGTACTCGTGTCCTTTGTTTAGGGTTTGGGTACATTACACTCCTAAAATTTGAAGGCCACATCTATTCTGAGTGGAATAATATGCCCCTCTCTTCTGGATCTAACTTCAAGGTTTGGAATTCTTCTATGGACACATTTTATCTGACTATTGGGCATTGATATCTCTCTATGGCCCTTAATCCTTATCATCACACAATCTAGTCTAGTGCAACTCATCACAATAGTTTCAACGTTGAGTGTAGATATGCACTACAACAAAACTCCGCGATTAGCATCTCTTTTAGCTTCCTTTTTAGCGTCCATGATCACTTTTAGTGTATTTTTCATCAATTTTTTGACAAAGTGGACACTTTTCCATGTGACAATGCTTTTAATGGTGTTATTTTCATCCCTTTTTAAAATTTGGCACTATTTTGGACGCTAATTAGTATCCCAATTAGCATCCCAATTAGTGTCCCTTTTTAAAAGTTGACGCTATTTTGGATGCTAATTAGCATCCCAATTAATGTCCCTATTAGTGTCCTAATTAGCATCCAAATTGACATCCCAATTAGCGTCCAAAAAGACATCCCATATGACGACAAGAATAACCTCCAAAAAAATGCCCTGAATAGCATAGCACCATATATTAATCCAAGCTTAGCGACAGGAATTGTGCCATGAATGTTGGCAAGAAAAACATCCAGCATAGCACCAATTATAGAGCTAGGAATTGTGCCTGGAAAACATCCAACATAGTGCCAGGTATAGATCTAGGTATAGTTCCTAGAATAATGCTAGAAATTTTGAAAGGAACCGTGCTAGGAATTGCACTAGGTTTAGAGCTAGGAATTGTCTTCGGAAAACATCTGACATAACATCAGATATATCAATGCCAATGTCAATGTCAATGATCATGATTCATGTGATAATACTTTTGGATCTTGATTTATCATAGTGGCGCCTAAATTATCGTAATCATGTCACTTTTAGATATTGATTAATCCCAATGAGGGGTAGATTACCTTAATGTCACCTAAATTGTTATTATAATGGAATTTGAGTGTCCCCAATAACATTTAATAGACACTAATTGCATTTGATTGGATTTAACAACATGATTATGATGCATTTCGATAATTATGATGGAGCGTATGGATATGATTTAATAAGTATAAGACTATATCATCCATTCTTGTGAGGTAGTAGGGCTCCTTGCTCATTATTATTGCAATTATATTGATGAAGACTATGACGATGACAATGATGTTGATTTATTGTATGATGATAATGATGATGTCTATGTCAATGATGATTATGCATGTGGTATCACTTTTGGATCCTAATTGATTATAATGGCACCTAAATGTCTGTAACAACATCTAAACAATCCTATTATAATCAAAATGACTGTAATGACATATAAATGACCTTAACAATTACATGACATTAATCCTATGAGTGATTAATACTACTATTGGCATATGAGTGACCATAATGACAATGATGATGATGATTTTGTTGATGATTTAATTCATGTTGATGATGGTGATGTACCATATGGAATTGATGATGATGATGATGGCAACGTCGATGTCCACGGTGATTATGCATGTATAATACTTCTGGATACTGCAGGAATCAAGATATTGGAGTTAATAACAATTAATAGAGGTTGTGAGGTATTGACCATAAAAATATTGTTAGCCATTTTTTTTACATTAACTAATATGGCCATTGGGTTTAGTAATTCCCCCACCCGCCTACACACTTGTTGTAGAAAGGTAGTACAATACCACCTATTATGGTGCTACCAAAATGTCACCCTACAAGTATTTTTTGGAAAACCTCCCCATCCATACCCTCTTTTTTACCAAGAATATCCAAGGAACAAGAAGTGGATATCAATCTTAACACAAAAGCTAACTTTTTTTGTACTCTTAAGGACATTTTTCTCTTGGTTTAAAATGGAATGAAGAAACAAGAATTTCAATAATGCTCATAGCGTTACTTTGAAGAAGTGGATCAAACTATTTTACACCTATGGCCTTATAAGCAGACATCTCTCAAAGGAAAAAACAATTAGTTGCTCAATTTTTATGGCCCCTATCAAATCTTCCAGCATTATGCTACACTATTGACCAGTGTTTGATTCCCATAGGATTTATTTTACATAGTAAAAGAGTAATTGAAAAAAATCGAGGTAAATTCCCAACTTATAATACTAGAAGATGGGAATTCACATGGAAACACACATCAAATGCACACACATTGCATAGCTATGTACTCTTCGAGAGTGAATTTTACTTGGCACTTTAAGTTAATCACAAAGGGATTTAGAGATTGTTGAGAATATAGTTGTCATTGATGTCAAAGTTCAGGAATGATAAAGGAATAACCAATAGACATGGTAGCGGGATGAAACCAGTAAAAGACAAAGGATCCATTACGTGGATTTTCAATTGATGTCAAAGGAGTTTAAAAATGAAAAAGGAATAATCAATAAAACATGATGATAGGGAGAAAAAATTAGATAGACTTTATCAGATATATTTGTTGTGCGCTATGGCAAAGCTCAGGTCACGAGATGTAGGAGTGTGTTCGCATATAGAGGAAACCCCAACATCTCCACATTCCAAGGATAAAAATACGTCAACGAATTGCAAAAACGTTAGCGGTCACTGAAAGGGCGGTGGATATCTTGGGACTCCCGCTCGTGCTTTTGTTACAAGAAGTTTCAGGAGAAGCACGAGACTCAATGCTAGGGTATATCATGTATAGTTTGCTCGAGGCAATAACCTTGAGAAAGAGTGGAATTCAACTATAGTGGTAAACGATGACGGTCATGGAACCATGGTAGATGGACCAAATTATTCTATCAAGAAGAATAATGGGGGAAGTTCGAGGAGAGGGACGGTAAAAGGAAATGGAAGCAACAGAGGTTGAGGAAAAAGAAAGGGTAAGCACAATTTCTCTGACACTTAGAGAAGAAAATTATTATGATGTTTATGTTTATGTTTGTCTTTAAAATATTTCAAAACATACTTGGTCTACAATATTCTTATTTCATAATCATAATTGAATTGGTTTTCAATGTGGTCTCTGAAGTTTTGGTTTTCTTTGTTCATATTACGAATAAATACACAAGGACAATGGAGTGGGTTATAGAGAAAATGAATTCACATTAATATCCATATTCCAAATATCTTCATAAATTTAATTGGGTGTATAAGCACATATGGATAATAACAACATGGAAATAGTTAGCGGAAAAGGAGGGGAGGGAGTGGGGCCACATACGCTTTGCTAGGTTTGCGTGGTGGTTAAATATCCCATGCATTTTACA
>LPNX010441279.1:0-79718 GCA_001517045.1 Pseudotsuga menziesii | reverse complement strand
CACACACACACACACACACACACACACACACACACACATAATAATAATAATAAAAAATGGAAACATAAAATAAAAATTCAAAACATTCAAAACCATTACCTCACTGAGTCTCTTGTGCACTTCCAATTAGGCACATCGCCTTCGATCGGGGACATGCATATACCCATTTCTTAGGCACATGTGTTCAAAAACATGTTCGACGACATGAGATATGAACTCCCAATGGAGCCTTATAGATGGGATTCCTCATGTATTTTGTTGTTGCTCTTAGATTAGTAGGATTTTGAACTCGTGGAATCAACCTATTGACAATGCCAAATATAAGGTTATCCGAGAATCGCTTTCAACATGCCATTATCAACTAGAGTTCATAACATATTTCCAAACTTGTTGTTTGGATGACTCCTCATAAGTGGAGGATTCTGAGTGAATGACATGGCTTATCTGAGATATCAAACCATAGAAACCTTGAAGCTTCATAAGAGGCTTCTTAAAGAGATCAACTGAATAATCATTGTCCTCCTCCCTTTATTGATCTTAAAGGGATGACTCAAATACTTGGATCACTTCTATATCATTGGGAGGCTCTCTAAATAACTTTCTCATGGGAGATCACATATTTAATTTTTAATCCCATTCTGCTGGGGTTTGAGGAGAACAGTCGGCTCCCTCTTGATCTCTGAACTTACCATTTGTTCCAATCTAATAAAGAACAAGCCATCAATAAAAAATATCTAGAAAATTCTCTTTTGTTGAATCTATGCTGACACTTAGGAGGATAAATATCAAGATAATTGATCCTACATTATGTGGATCCTATTAGTCCCTCTATACCTCAGTACTCAACTCCCTCTAAGCATAAACAAGATATGTATACTTCATTACTTGTCATCAGAGCAAGTCACATCAAAGCTCCTCCTGTGGATCTTTCCTACAAGTTAAATTTAGTTCGATAGTCAACAATAAACAATATCAATTTTATATAATGACATAGTCTTAGCATCCATCCATATATGATTTATATTCCATCAAGAGCATATCAATCACGTATATGCAGCATGTCATGACTGTTATGGAGAAAAATTCCTATGGCTTGGGGTACCACAATAGACAGAGTAACCACAGAAATCAATCCCTTCCCAATATGCAAGAGAAATAAACATCTAACACTAAAGGATCTTGAAACATACCTTATTCCGGATGGTTGATGTAGATCCTCGTTGAGCTTTTCCAATCTCGCTTGTGTTAGCAATTTGCTCTCTCAACAATCAACAAACAAGACAAGCATGCTATATAATAGTGTTAGACCTACTCTAGAATATATAATCAATAACATATAAGCATTTAAAAGCATCCATGGATTCAGTATTCATTTAAATACACATTATTGGATAGGAAAAGATATTTCTATTAATATAAATTAGATATTACAAGAATGACAACCTCTGTCCGTTCGTCTGTGAACCAGAGAAACTGAGTCCTCCACTTGGGCCTCCACCACTTCAATCCTCCATCTCTCGATAGCAAGCTCACAAGTAAAGGAAATATTGGGAAGAACACAAAGTGCTCCAAGGGACAAAGGGATGTAGACTCAAGTATAATCTCCGACAACAATGGACTATAGTTTTCTTTCTCTTCAATTCCTCTCCCTTCAATGTATCCAAAGGGTTCCTTATATAGTGCTTCAATGGGGTAATAGAAGGTTGAAACCAAGCAGTCTCAAGGCATATGGAAGGCTAAGAGACAAGTGACTCAGCTCCACATCAAGGAAAAATCCAAAACTATTTGGCCTTTTGCACATATCCCAATGTACGCGGGTCTAAGGGTCATATCTGTGTATATACACGAGAATAGGTTTAAAAGTCGTGTATGGAAAATAATGCATGTTTTTAGGGATGATCTTGGAAACATCAAAGGTAAAAAAATGGTCCATGGGGTCCAAAGAGTCTGCAGAGGGACAAGGAAGGCCATAAATGTGTGATCCATCATGTGTGGTAAAATCAGTTGTAACAGATGCCCCCTAATGTGTGAGGTTAGAGGGGTGATACGATGGCCAAAATACATTATAAGTCCATACCAGAAGTGGAGTGATGAAGAACCAGGTGGAAGAACCAGGCATCCAACAGTATAATACAATAATCAAACTCTGCACATGAATACAAGTATATACAGTAGTCCCAGATACATAAGAGTACAATGGCCATGAATAGGCATGATACAAAATATGACATGTGTGGTCATCGCCATGTACAATATAAATAGATCAGAATCTCCATGATGAATATATACAAAGGATCATGATCTCCATGAAAGCTGAAGATATACAATGGATCAAGATCTCCATAATGGCTGAAGATATTTGACATACACTGGAATCAAGTCACGAGAGTTGAAATCTCATGAACACTAGCACGATCAAGGAGGTAGCATATATGAAATTCCACCAATCTAGAAGTTCTTCTACACAATTTTCTACAAGTACATGTCCTACTATGTGAATAGAGGTGTTGAGGTCAAACATAGTAGTCCATCATCTGATTACCGGTCATTGATGTATACCGTTAACAGACGGGAGATCACCCACCGATAATGAAAATGGGAATCAAGGTACTAGAGTGCAAACTAACAAGTGTGAATAAGTGTGTTGAGGTTGAACACTTGAAATAATCCATCGATCAAGGGACATTGATGTATTCCCAAAACTATCAATGGTGAGAGAACCTACCACTGATGACTGCAAGTCTCAAGGCACTCAAAATGACTCTAGAATCCTATCCCAGAATAAATGATTTGAAGTTGATGGGATGAAATCCACTGGAACGAGGGCATTAAGGCATCCCCCATCATCCAAAATGAGGTACTCAACAAAGCTATATAATGTGGAAGGACTCGATCATAATGTGCACGAACCAGTACCAGTACGGGGAATGGCCGACTTAGGTTTCAACTTCCTTCGAACAAGAACATAAAGGCAAATGGTGACTGAATGTAGGTAACATATACTCAATATACAAAACTGGGACATCTCTGTGACACAGGAGACATCGACAGAGGATCCATAGAGGATGGAAGCTTAACCAGTTAGTGGAAATAAACTCAAAGAAATGAGTACATCTCCTAAAGTCAAACTATTAAACCAACCAACGGATGTGATATACAGTGCTTTGTTGGAAGGAGACACAACTCGACTGCTGCCAAAGATAATGTATTTTCCTGTCCGGATTTTTGGTTTTTTGATTTTTTTTGGACTTTTTCAAATATTTTGAAAAGCTTGAAAAAGAATAAAAGTGTCTTATAGTTACAGACTAGGAGGAGATGAGTGTCAAGGGGAAAACAATCTAGTTCCAAGCAGTGGAACATACCTATGCTTAATGCAAGGACACATGCGTAGGATAACAACACTCAGGGGAAAGTCTCCTCCCAGTAAAAATGGGGAATCAAGCTGCAAATGATATGTAAAATGGCTCTACTTGGATAGACATGAGACATGCTCGGGATATATGGCTGATAATCAAAGTCAGGGAAGCCAGCATAAGGCTCAATAAGGCAAGAAAAAATCATGATAATGCAATTACAACTTGACATAAGGGAGTCCTGGGGAAAAAGGCCCACAAAAAGATCAAGAGGAGTATGAGGCTCTTGCACAAAGTCATGGTGATACTATACAAAGGAATCCCACACCCTAAAGGAAAAATGTCGGTACGGGCACCAAATGTAAAACAAGAGCTAACTAGGGAAACCATGTATCGTCAAGCTCTACCATTCACATCATGCCACTTCTAAAAGCAACAAGAAGGTTCCGTGACAAGATAGAATGGGTTCATACCTAAGGTTATAATGAAACGGTCATAAGGTCATGCAAAGTGCAAACGGATGTGAAACCTAACCTCTATGCCAATTTAGACATAATACCTAAAATCGGCATGAACGGGTCAAAACCACGGTCAAACTGTGCTCAAAACGGACTCCTACATCATCAAAATAGTCCAAAACGGTCCAAAACTATAGAAAGTGGGTAAAAAATTTCAAAAATTTCAAAAAATTTCTATAAATCGTAAAAATTTAAAAATTCCATATCATTTGAAATTTTTACCCATTAGAGCTCAAAACTTCCAACGCGAATTTCGGGAGCATCATCCGGCGAAATTCGACACCGTTTGTTCCAGGTAACTCCTCATGTCTCCTCTTCCCATATCATGCAATTTTTTAAAGTTTCCATGGTCAATTTCATTTTCTAGGCCAATATAAAATATGGGTTTTGGCCCACACGGATATCGGGGTTTTTTCTGCATATAGGGTTGGCAATATGTGGAAAAACCTCCCAAAACCGTGTACATACGCGGCTATTTTGAAAACAGTCGCGTATGTGGCCGTGAATAAGGATTAAGGAAAATAATAATAAAAAATCATGTTTTCTATGCAGGATGGATCTAGAGAGGAGGGAGAGGGAACATGGTGATGTAGAAGAGGTTGTACAAGGTGACTTAATGGATCGACAAGCTCTACGTGCATGCGGTTGGTATAAGTTTTGGTGTCTTGGCAGCTTGAGAGCCAAACCAAGACTCCTACAGATGGTAGTGGATTACTGGGATCCAGAATCTGAGTCTTGTCACATTGACGGGATGTCACTCAGTATAGAGATTGCAGACATATACTTTATTGTTGGATTATGCCAATGAGGAGAGGTGGTAAATCTCCGATCTCGCGGGCCAAGAGGTGGCTTGAGTATCGATGAGTACATTGTGGTGTACTACTTTCTGGACATGAAAAAGGTTGGGAATCAAATCTCGACAAACTCGATCCAGGTGTCAGGACTGAAGGCCATACTATTGGCACTTGGCAGGATAGTTGGACTAGCTTCACTTCACCAGGCCTCATGGCCATTGATGTTCTATGCAGTGGAGTGTATGACTGTAGCAATGTGCTATTGAGTAACATGAAGCAGCAGCTCAGTGACTGTAATATGGGTAGGGTGAGAAACTTCGGTTTCGATAACATACTGAGCATGTTCTTCTTTGAGCATGTATCGAGGCTAAGCCCTAGAGTGGACATTCCTCCACATGGAATTCGAGATCCAGCCCAACGATGTTGGGAAAATGCTATGCGCAGACTGGGCAGAGGTAGGGTGGATAAAGCCTACCCAATAGACTTCTTTCCATGGTGGCGGAGGCAGATCATTGCCATCGATGACTACCCCTATGCATGGATAGATTTCCGGGGAGATCCAGACATGCCCCTACCACTAGGAGTGGCATATGGCGACATAGGTAACGAATCCCAAACCCTAATTTCAAGTTTTTTTTGAATTATTAAATTTTTTGTGTTTTTTGATATATTACCTCAAATGACATGTTTTGGCGTGACAACACATAGTGACAATCTGTCATGTGTATGCAGATGTTGGACCATAGTGACCTTATGGTTTACCTCGTCATAGATGGAGGGGAAGAGGAGACGACATCATGGGTGTGGATGCGGAGTGGATGCTCCAAAGAATCCACACAAACTTTGTACGCTTGACACATAGGATACCCATGGAGCAAGTTGAGGAATTGCCTGAGGCCATGCAGCATTAGGTGGTTGGTGTACCATGGGCATCGGTTCGATTATTTCAATGGCTAGCTAGAGCCGTGGTGTGCTACCATGATCAAAACCCCCCTCCTCCTCCTTAGGCTTAGAGACCTAAGAGTATTTATTTTTGTACTATCGTGTATTATATTTTGGTGGCTCGGTAGCCGCAATTTTGTATTATGACACTTATGTATTATGACGTCACATTTTGGATGTTTAATGTAANTGATCGATTTTATTTATTTACATGTGTGTAAAAATGTATGTTTGTGATATGCTTATGGTCTATGAAACAAATTCCAATCTAACACATAGTTAGCATATGATTGAGCAACTTGATTAAAAATTCTTGAAACATGTATGTATGTTATATTCTCAAATTGTCGTTCTAGCAATCTCACACGTAAGAATGTTCGTAATAATGTTGGATCCCTAATACGATACAAGCCATTAAGCTATGAAACCACTAACTATGAATCAAGACATACCTCAAGAGATAGAACACCATGTGAAATGACATCCCGCAATAATTTGATAATGACACTATATTCAGCAACATTGTTTGAAGAATGCCGTAAACATACGCTTCCTAAAGACAATACTTGACCCGTAGGAGTATAAATCACCCAAGCAGCCGAAGCTGAGTTTTGAGAGTCATGGCTAGCACCATCAGTGAATCTTATGTAAGTGAAAGACTCCATCGACATCTGCCATAAGAAACGAAAGCTAATAAATAAACCTGATCACCATAAGAAAACCTAACTATGCAATTCAAAAACTGTATAATAATATACAAGAATCAGCCCTGGCTGAAGATCGTGCATAGTATTTTTTAAGATAGAGCCCATTTCTAGGCTTTGCCAAGGCTATCCCTTCATAATCTACCAGCTCATAGGAACCCTTCTCTAACACACATTTGACTACGTAAGAACCATGCCACATGGGATTAAACTTCCCTGCCCCCAAGGGTTCTTTAGCTTGATCCCACAACAGGACCAAATCACCTTCACTAAACTTCCTCCAATGGACAAACTAATCATATTGGACCTTAATGCGATGCTTATTTACTTCTAGAGCCACTAAGGCATCTCGGCGCTGCTCATGAAGCTGCTCTAAGTGGACCAAACGCTCCTCCAATGCAGAAGTGTCTGGTAAAAGCTTTATAGCTAGCTTCAACGAAGGGATTTCGCATTCAACTGACAAGACAGACTCCACCCCATGTATGAGCTGATATGGAGAGAAACTGGTGGCAGTCTTAACTGTAGTTCTATAGGCCCACAAAGAAAGATATAACATGATATGCCAATTCATCTTGCTTTGTGTGATGGTCCATTGGAGAATAGAATTAAGTGATTTATTCACTGCTTCAACCTGTCCATTCTCCTGAGGGTAATAAGAAGAGGAGTGCTCCTACTTATACCCTAAATTTGAAGCCAACTCTTCCATCATTTTATTCTGAAAGTTCCTACCATGGTCAGTGACAAGCTCTTTCGAAATGCTGAACCAAGTAATAATTTGGTTGAAAACGAAATGTGTGGTTGTCTCACTGTCGGATTTAATCGTGGGCATAGCCTTTACCCATTTTTTGAAATAACCGATAGCCACTATAATGTGATGATGCCCCCCAGCTGAAGCTGGGTTGCAATCCATGAAGTCGAGCCCCCATGGTGAAGGGACCGGCGGTGATAATAGGATGTAATGTGGCAGGATGCGAGCGCATATTGTGTGCAAACAACTGGCAAGGGTTACACTTCTTGACTGCATTGACACAATATTTGAATATCGACGGTCAAAACTATTCCGCTCTCAAGATTTTTTGGGCTATAGAAAGCCCAGATAAATGACCACCACACGCCCCTCTATGGCAATCATTTAGCACAACCTCACCCTCATCATGGGTTAAACAACGACATAAAATGGGATCTACCCCATGGCGGTACAAAGTGTTATCCACTATAAGGTAATTCTTAGCCATATGACGTAATCACCGTTGCTCATCCCATGAAAGCTGAGTAGGGACCTTCAATGTTTGAAAATTTACAATGATATCCTCGTACCATGGGTCCAAAGTTGATATAAGGAAAATATGCTCATCGAGAAATGTATCCTCATAAACCTCCTCCTCCTCCACACTTGGAAAATCAGATATGAGCTCCGCAAAGATCAATGATTTCTTCGATTTCGTCAAAATGAATTCAAGATCGAACTCTTGAAAAATAACAATCCATTTATTGTATTTTCCGCCAATGATCCTTCTAGTGAGGACGAACTGAAACAGATTGACATGAGCTACCACCAAGGTCTGGCGAAGGAGAATGTAATGTCTCAATCACTGAACCGCATGAACGGTGGCCAAGGAAATTTTCTCCACATGGGAATAATGAATTTCCGCATCAATAAGGTTTCATCTCAAATAATATATGACATGCTCGTGGAGCTCCTCATCCTTCTGAACCAAAACCATACCAACCGTCTCCATGGATGCGACCACATAAATAAAAAAATCGTGGCTATAGTCGGGTGGACTAAGCACAAGGGCCGATGCTAAGGCTCACTTAAGAGCATCAAAGGACTCCTAGGCTCACTCATCCCAGCAAAAAGTAGTGTCCTTCTTTAAAAGACATATAAATCCTTTAGTCAAATTGGAAAAATTAACCACGAATCTCCGCGAGAAATTTTCCATGCCTTGCAAACACTGAAGATATCTAATATTATGCAGGGGAGACAATTGAAGTATTGCCTTAACCTTTAAGGGATCGACTCTTATCCCCTCCTTGGATACAATGAACCCTAGAAAGCGACCAACAGTCATGCAAAAGATGCACTTATGACAATTTAACCTAACCTGGTAATGGCGACATATTTCAAATACTAATATCAAATGGTATGGATGACGCACTCTCAGATGAGAATGAGCAGCAAGGTCATCCAAATACACTTCGATAATCGTTTTGAGATCATGAAAAATTAAGGTCATAGCCCACTGAAATGTAGCTTCGACATTTTTAAGACCGAAAGGCATCTTTTGATATGCAAAAGTACCCCAAGGACAAATAAATGCAGTTTTATGTTGGTCCTCGGGTTTGATCTGAATCTGATTATATCTGGAAAAACTGTCCATGAAGGAGAATACCTCACTTCTTGCATACTCATCCAAAATTTGATCAATAAACGGCGTGGGAAAATTATCCTTAGGATAAGCACGATTTAAATCATGGAAATCAATGCATATATGGATCGCTCCCTGCTTCTTATCAACCAAAACGAGATTTGAAACCGACTTTGTCAGGGGAACGAGATAGATAAAATTGTCTTTTAACAGCTTCTCTCTCTCAGCCTTAATAGTGGGTGCTTTTATAGGATTCACGACACGCAAATGTTGTCGAACCTTCTTCGCATTCGGATAGGTCTTAATCTCATGTTCGACAATATGAGGGTCAATACCTGGCATTTCCTCATATGACCAAGCAAAGATATCAAAAAAATATTTAAATAGCTCAGTATACTCCTTGATCTCATCAGGGGAACAATCTTCCCCAATGTAGTTGTTCTCAAATTTGCTAGGATTGCAAGAAATATTGATAGGAGTAGGTGATAAATTCGCCATGTTCCCATAGGCCATCTGACCAGGAGAGCTCAATGGAACCATGTGACTACCAATATTGTTGCTAAGAATCTCCCTAAAGTCCTCACGCTCCATACAGTCAAGCTTGGGAAGAAAATATGATAAATGATGTAGCTCTTCCCTAGGTGGCTCAACCCTAGACATGGCCTCAATAATGGCTTCATCCGATGGAAAAACATGATCGAGGAAATCATGTGTGTGAGAGGAATCAACTGCCCATGCAGGTAGCACATACGGGTCTTCCTCCTCTATCTGCAAAGAGGAAGGACTAGACTCTGCAACACAATCAAAATTCACTTGATATGCTATCATCGTTGCAGGCAACAACACATCCGTTTCGATAGGTCCATTCAAAGGACTCGGTGAAGGAAGAATCCAAGGATATTCCATATGTGTAGTGTGAAAAGACACTGAATTCAATGAGGATGAAGCCCCACCAAAACTAGATCCGATCATAAGAATGGGCGCAGGATAGCTAAAGGTTCCCATAAGAGATGGATACATACCCACACCCACACTCCTAGTTGCCGACTGAGAATGATCAATAATCGGGATAGAAGCTCCCGATGATGCACTAACACTTGGATTACGAAATGATGTCTGATCAATCGTAATGATCTTCCCATTAAATGGAAATCATACCACTCGAAAGAGAGAAGAGGCTACGGATTGCATACTATACATCCAATTCCGGCCCAACAAAATATTGTAGTCAAGGGGCGCATCAACCACCTCAACCTCAATCGCGACGGTCTTCCCTCCCAATTGGACCTTAAGAGAAGGAAGAATCTCGTGTGGCTGAAATGATCTACCATCAAAGGAAGTCAACATAGTAGTAGAATGAGACAACTCGGGAGAACCAAAACCCTTCAAACATGACAAAGACATCATAGAAGTAGCAGTGCCTTCATCAATCACAGTGTGTTTAACGGTCATATTAAGAGACTCTACATGAATCAAAAGAGACACATAGTAAGGCAAGTGAGGTTGCAGTCCCATGGTTTCAAATTTGATAATGGAAGAATAGTTATCATCATTAAACCCAAGAGTAGAAAGCAAGGATTTCCTTTGTGGAGGACAACTTTGAAGTACTTCAAGTGCGGACATCGCACAAGGAGTTTGGCCGAAATCCTTGACAATGAAATAGTTCTGGGCGGCTCAGGAATTAGGATTGTGCCTCGAACACTTTAGGAATCCCTTAGGAATGTAAGGTGGAACTTTAGTTTTATCCATAGATTTTTTGATACACAAAGGGCTCTCAGGTGGAGCGGATTCTTTTCCAAGGTCCGGTTGTGATGAACCATAATCCTTCACACGAGTCACAACCTTAGTAGCATGCACCATGTTGATGCAACCATGACCAGTATTGGCCTCCAATGGATTTTTATCTCCACCCAATGCACAATGAGGATCAATGGTCTTCGAGTTCATATTTTGATTATGGGGTAAAGGATTAGTCAGCATAGCTGGGCCCTGTGCTATGAATCTCGAGGCATCTTAGCTATGAGGGCATAAGTGAGTGAGGTGGTACTCCTTACACAACTTGCAAGGAAAATTTACCTTACGTTTTGACTGCTTGTCCCCCCAAGCATTCCGAGCGTTCTTGTCATTATAATTAGCATTTTCATTCTTGTTCCCACTCTTACAATTATTTTTACCCTTTTTCTTATTCCTTCTAGGCTGCTGTTTGCCCTTCTGGTCCGAAGATTGCATAGAAAGTACACTCATTGTTTGGGTGGGTTGAGACAAATCCATGGATTGTCCTGACATGGATTGATTAATAGACAATTGGATCACTTGTTTCACAACTGAATCCATAGGTTTGGCACTTGTAAAACCCATAATGCCATCGGCATGTGGTCTATGTTTGATCTTGGGATCGAAACTAGATTGCGGAGCATTAGGTATAATCTCATACAAAATTCCAGATTGAGCGTAGATCAAATCCAACTCTTGCACCCTAAAGATTGCTTGTTCCTCATTTTGGACTCCGGATGTAGAAACATCCTTCACGATGTAAGGTAACAACGACTTGAGGAACCAATCAAGGAGAAATTCTGGTGGTATGAAGGATTTAATCAACCACTTCCATCTACACCACTCTTGAATATGGTCCAAGATATGTGTGGCTTTGTCTTGTCGAAATGTCGACAAGAGTTCTGTACCAACGTCGTAACACACTGGTAGTTGAAAGTGATTGAGGAAATTCATGGCAAGGTCATCGAATAAAATGAATTCCCCCCTTGGTAACTCTATATACCATTTCACTGTAGGCCCAGTGAGGGTGAGTTGAAATAGCCTCAAATGGATTGAATCATCATGTAAGGAATTGGAAGAGCACCAAAGGTGAAAAGTAGTGACATGCTCACTAGGATCTTCTCCAACTTTGCCCTCGAACTTGGGAATGTCCGAAGGAAGCTTGTTAGGGACGGCCGACCAAGCCGGGTCATGAGATACCGGATCATTCATAAGTCTTGATAAGTCAGGTAAGTTCAAGGTTGTGAAGAAAGGGAGCCTAGGTTGAACCAGTCTTTGCCATGCTCCTTGATAGTTCTGGTTCATGTAATGCTGATTGCTATCAATACCATGGCCTTGGCCATAATATCCTCCTCCCATTCGACCCATATAGGGCTGCATGGAATCATTATGATGTGGTGTACCTTGACTATGTGGTGCTACAAAGCCATAATTGGAAGAGTAAGTAGGTTATTGATATCTGTACCCATAGGGTTGATAGTTCTGTCCATACTACGGTCCATAATACTATCCATGAGAAGCTCCATAAGGTGTCCCATGAGAAACTCCATAGTTAGGGATATGGGGAACTCCCTGTGATGGACCATTAGACGATCCAGAAATAGGAATATGACCTCCTGAGACAACGGGAGGTACTTGACTCTGAGATACTATCGTGCGAGTAGTCACAGTATGAACGTGGCTAGTAGCGATATTTAAGCTCGAAGGACCATGTGAATGAGGGGGAGGAAGGGTTGTCAAAAATGCATTTGAAGGAGTAGGGTTCGAGGACAAAGGGACATGTGAAGGGATGTAAGTGGTGTTCCCTATGGTCACTCATCTCGGTTCTAGTATCCGCATATGAGTACTAACAATAGGTCTAGGATGGACATGTGAGGTAGCTTCCACCACTGGGATGGAAGGTGCAATGTGACTAGTGCTCCCAAATCTCTCCACATGGAAAGGAATAGGAGTGCCCCTAGGCATAGTGCTAGATTCAAATTCTGACTCGACATGATGTGCTAGATCGGGTGTAGGGATATCAGACATGCCATATTGAACATGACTAGTGCTTGTGGGTTCATGACGAGTCTTGTCACTTGAAAACCAATACCAGTGACCTGTGAATGAGGGATCATAACCATAATGTGAAGGTATTCCTGGTGAAGGATCATATACAGGAGTAGAATCTACATCCCCAACCTCTGAGGTGGAGAAGACATCTCAGGAATCTCATCCTCGTGATCTCCCATCGTGTGTGAATCAAAGTGAGAAGTAGTCCACCTGGACTATCTGTTTCTCTCTCCCAAAGGAGGAGGAGACGTGGAAGGCAGCAATCCTCCTAAACGATGAGAACAACAAAGTACTGCGCCCAAATCCACAATGACTCAAAAATTAAAAAGACTCGATCTAATTACGCAAACCCTAGGCAAACTAGTGTGCACAGAGCATACACCTATAAAATGTAAAGCCAAATCACAAGCAAATAAGGGTAGGATATGTGAGCTCCTGAATGAATCAGGTATGTCTCACCTAGGAGAGCCTTGAGACTCCCATACACAACAAGCAGAGGTTCGTAACCAATTATAGTGGCCCTCAGCTTCAACGCATATAGCGACTGTGCTGTCCGACCCCTACTTGGCCAAGACACTAGTAGAATAACCTTTGCGAAGTACCCGATCGATAACCTAGGTAAGGCAACGAAGGTCACCTCAATATAATCAATGCTAAGGCAGACAGTCGCGGGTGGGATTGGCCATATGGGCAGGGTAGCAAATCCTGAAACTCTCGAAAGAGCCCCCAGATACGAATATAATCCTGGAAATATATCTGGTGCTACTCAGTTATGACCAGGGGTCATTCCAATCAATAACCGCTCAAACTGCCTCATGGTTAACTCCCTTGTAAGAGGAGGATCCTGAGAAACACTAATTATATAAAGGAATTTCACACTCTTCCCTAGACAGACACATAAATGTTTCATTTAGTGGTCTTGGAGAATTTACTCACAATGAACTATTCCAAGACCCTAAAACCTAATCTTGTTGGTGCACCCTATAAAAGAAAAGAGTGTAATTCATTTTATTATGTGTTGATTTTAATTGGCTTATTATTCAAAAGGGAAAATAGGCATGCAACTAATGATGTTGTGATGCAACAAGAAGTAAAATGCACACCTAACAATCAATGCAAATGCACTGTGTCAAATGAAAAATGGGGTATGCTACTACATGAAACGCAAAATTTTCCTTCAAATGAATATGCAATCATTCCTATATGAAAATCTGACTAATACTCTCCAAGCAAACCTAATGCAAGTACCATACAAAATGCAAAATGCAACAATGCATAATGATGCAAAAAGCAAACGTTTTTGTATTTTTTGAATTAAAATGAGATAAAAAAGAAAAAGTATGACTCTACAACCCCTAGACTCTGCAAGCACTACTAGATAGCACCCAAGCAAAGCACTAAGGTAAAAGATACCTAATGCACTAATCCCAAAAAAAAAAGTAGAAAATGAAATGACAAGAACATTTTAAAAAATTTAAACTAAAAAGCGTCTCTGGTCAGAAACAAAGGTGTATACAGACTCCATAAGCAT
The DNA here is from genome assembly GCA_001517045.1 of Pseudotsuga menziesii. Lineage (NCBI taxonomy): Eukaryota > Viridiplantae > Streptophyta > Pinopsida > Pinales > Pinaceae > Pseudotsuga > Pseudotsuga menziesii. The sequence continues at coordinate 65,682 of LPNX010441279.1, read as the reverse complement.
CCAAGAAGACTCATCAATCATCCAAACTCACCCAGCAACACTTAATCTTCCCAAAAAAGGAAAAACTCAAGGCATACATGACTGTGTGCATAAAATATGCGTATATACGCTGCTATTCCAGTAAAAACCGCATGTACATGTGACTGTGAAGAAAAAACTCACGTACAAGAAGAAAAAGAGATAAAAAAGAAGGTAAACAGACAAGCTCAGACAAAAATTCACTTCTATCAGACACTACTGGGCAAACATGCCCCCAGAACCGACTCAAAAACAGAGAAATCATAGCAATTCAAGAAAATTGAATGCGGATAAAATCCCCAAAGGAAATGACTAGGAACTCCCCATTATGGTCGCCAATTCTATTACAGAGAAAAATTCCTATGGCTTGGGGTACCATGACAGACATAGTAACTGCAAAATTCAATCCCTTCCCAATATGCAAGAGAAATAAACATCTAACACTAAAGTATCGCGAAACATACCTTATTCTGGATGGTTGATGTAGATCCTCGTTGAGCTTTTCCAATCTCGCTCGTGTTAGCAATTTGCTCTCTCAACAATCAGAAAAAAAGACAAGCATGCGATATATTAGTGTTAGACCTACTCTAGCATATATAATCAATAACAGATAGGCATTTAAAAGCATCCATGGATTCAATATTCATTTAAATACACATTATTGGACAGGAAAAGATATTTCTATTAATATAAATCAGAGATTACAAAAATGAGAACCTCTGTCGGCATGTCTGCGAACCAGAGAAACTGAGTCCTCCACCTGGGCCTCCACCACTTCAATCTTCCATCTCTTAATAGAAATCTCACAAGCAAAGGCAATCTTGGGAAGAACACAAAGTGCTCTAAGGGACAAAGGGATGCAGACTCAAGTATAAGCTCCGACAACAATGGACTATAGTTTTATTGCTCTTCAATTCATCTCCCTTCAATGTATCCAAAGGGTTCCTTATATAGTGCTTCAATTGGGTAATGGAATGTCGAAACCAAATGATCTCAAGGAATATGGAAGGCCAAGAGACAAGTGACTAGACTCCACATCAAGGAAAACTCCAAAACTATTTGGCCTTTTGCACACATCCTGATGTACGCGGGTTTAAGTGTCATATCCACGTATATACGCGAGAATATGTTTAAAAGTCATGTATGGAAAATAATGTATGTTTTTGGGGATGATATTGGAAACATCAAAGGTACAAAAATGGTCCATGGGTTCCAAAGAGTCTGCAGAGGGACAGGGAAGGCCATAAATGTGTGATCCACCATGTGTGGTAAAATTAGCTATAACAATGACAATACAAAGAATAAAAACAAATTGGCATAGAAAGTCCTCCCTATTTATAGTTTCCCTTATGCAGAAGTCACAGTGATCATCTTGATATAGTCATCATATTGGACATGTACTTCTAAAGTGTGCAATGGAATCACCATCATATCATCCTCATGCGGTATCACACTTTCATTAGCACAATTTAGGTTAAATCATAACCCTAGATATGAGAAATTTAACACTCGAGGTCATGCTAATTTCATACATGGATAAACTCTAAAAAATTTTCACTTGCAAACTCATATCACATTGATCAATGAATTAAAAAACTATTTACATAGTAAAATTATCAAACTAGAAGGTATCTTGATCATGCAAACCCATGATTATTAAATATCAATTCAATATCTAAACACATAAAGAGTTAAATAGGATCCTTACTCACCTAAGAAGTACATACCTGAGTTAAAACCTTCTAGGAATCCTAGCCATACTTGACATACCTCTTTAAGAGATCAAGTCCACAGCTTTCTAATTCCATTATCTCTTTTCTGATATCATATTTAGGGCATAGACTAGAAGTACCATTGGAGCTCTAATAAGCACATCTTTTAAGACCAAATATTCCTTTGACACGCCTTGTGGTAGTTTCAAACCATGTGCATGGTCCATGTGTCACACAACTCTCTTTTAAGACCTAAGACATTGATTTTCCTCATACGATATCTAGGGACTCAATAATCATATTCATTACAATGAGTCACATCCAATACATGCAGGACAAACATTCTCTTTACAAGGATTTCATGGTGGTTTCATACAAAGTGCATGGTCCATGAGCACTAAAATCCTTTTTTAGATCCTAAGAAATCAATGTTTCTCCTTTGACCATGTTTAACCCATAAATAACCATCCTCGCTGCATGAAAACTTGTAATGGTGACCATGCAACACATGTAGGCCAAAAAATATCTTTATAAAAATGAGTGGTGACTTTGGACCATTCACTTTAATGCCGCATAGGGTCTAAGGCCATATGCGTTTCCTAAATAGCATGTTCATGTCATGAAATTCCATTATTATTGGTTATTCATTGAAGTTCCACCGTTGTGATGCCTAGGAAAATAGTACAATTGTTTGTAGTTCATTTTCTATGGAAACATCACTGTAAGTTTACTTTCAATAGCATTCCTCACCCCCTTAAATATTTATGTATGGAAATTGATGAGCTTTAAGAAAGAGTTTTCATTTCTCTTGAGGTTTAGAAATTTTTTCATCATTGTTTTACACAAATTATTAGACTTATAAATCCATATTATGGCATATTATACTAGGAGATGGAAAGTTATAGAAACAATTTTCCTTAAAGTCTGATGCAAATAAGCTACAACAAGTGATTTTTTTTTTTTACATTTAGTGTCTAAGCTAAACCAAATAATCTATTTGATTCATCTCCTTAGAAAAATACCCATGATAATATTTTAATTCACATTTCATGCATTCCATCCATGTGTGGTTTAGTACTCACTCTTTTTAGCCATCTCTTCACCTTATATTAAAATTTGAAAAAAATCATTATTACATTAAATTCAAAAAACTAAAACTAAAATATGTGCATTCCATCCAACGTTCAAAATTAAACCCTTCCCAGACCTTCCAAAGGGTTCTAGCCCTTCCTATAAGTGTAAATTAAAAATTTCCCTTAAAAAAAATTTAAAATATGAACGTTACTCTTCCAATCAAGAAGGGCATAATTTATATCAACATTTTAAAAGAAAGGAAACATTTAAAATTACCCATCCATATAAATTTCTCAACATGTTGACATTCCTATGCTATAAAGTTCAACTCATCATTCAAAATATTGGAAATATGATAAATTAGAATCAGTCACTCACTCATGTCATGCACTCAATGCTTAGCTGTGCAAGATGACCAGTAATGACTGATGACTACAAGGCACTGGCTATTGAGATGTGACTTTGACTCTTTAGTCACTTGGGGCTGCAATCTAAAGTGTGACAATGTGTGAATGACTACGTCTATAACAAAAAAGAACAACTACTAGTCTACTACTAGGCCCGAAACGAGCTCAAAAATTTGTGCTTACTAACTATTGAACCTCGCTACCAATGTCCACTTTTTTTTCATCAAAATGAAATTCAAAAGGTTGGTTTGATGAGTCCTCCTCTACAAGAATTCATTTCTTGCATGAATGTCACGGACTCATGATAACTATAAACAACACTCAATGTCATGCAAATGCAAATAATCGCATTTAGATAGGATCACAAACTATGCAGAGGTCGATTTATGCATTGCTATAGAGAGGTGTCATTGGGCACAAGACATGGAGAAACAATAAGTTAGAATTTTTTTTTGGACCAAAGCACCTACACAATGGTTATTAATAAAATTAAAAAAAAATTGTTGGCTCAATAATAGTCTTCAAATTGATGGTGGCATGATCATGATGTAATCTCCCTCTGTCCTTCCAAAAATTTGTGGTTTCTCACAACATTTTTCCTCAACGCTCACCACCAAAATACATATAAAAAGTACATGTCTTTACATCTTCTTCTCTTTAAATCCTCAACTCATAGCCATAGCTAAGGATTATTATGCATGTACATCCTCGCCTTATAATATCAATTGGGTGAAGGCGTAAAGACAACCATAAAATATCAAATGTGGCAAGACGAAAAAAGGTAAGAGACAACTATAAGTAAGTCTTATATTAAATTTACAATATAAATCTTTAATTGACAGTATCAACTAAGATTTGACATGTTGGATTGTTTTGATATTCTTATCGCTCCTTACCAATGTGATAGCAAGGCATTCTTTGAAGGTGAAGTCCATAATTTAAGTCTTCTTCTGCATTATCATGCCTTTTGGTAAGACAATAAGGAGGGTAGTGGCCTACATCAGCATGGAAAATAGTTTTGATATAGAGGTATACACATTAATTGTTTTTATTAAATAACTTAAATTTCCTACCCCTGACCGTTGATTCACTGAATTGTGGACTGGTACAAAACACAACAAATTTTAGAGCATCGAGCCCTTAATTACTCACACTTAGAACTTTCTCAAGTATATCCATTAATAAGCTTATTTTGGTATTTTGGTTCAATTTAAAAGGAATATTTTTGAGACTCGGACATGGACTGAGTTGCAAGGCTTCAGTTGACTTAGGACTGATTCCATTTCCCCTCCATCCCATACATGTATGCTTTCATGACAAGTGTTGAACAACAAAATTTTATGCCCCGACCTCGGTTATGCCAAGCATTGCTAATTTGCATGGTATGTATGATTTTATTTATTTATGTTTTCTTAGTTGTGTATTATTTTTTCGTAGGTGCCCAACCCCATCATTCTTACATCTCTCAAGATTGATTGTTTCCCTCTCTCTATTTTGAATTAAGTTTTTCTAGGTTTCCCTCTCTTTGGTTGTAGGTTTATTATAGTATCGTTTTACTTAGTGGCTTCTTTTTGTACATAGTTATTAGTAAGTAATTCTCTCATGGTTCTAATTTTTCTTTAATACTATATCTAGTTACCAAGTATTTCACTATGTACAAGATCACACAGATGCCCCAATATGGTTATCACATAGTCTAAGTAGTTTCTTTCTATATAATGAAGTGTGCTCCAACTTGAAAAAATACAATAAAATAGTTGTTATGTTACTGAACTATAAAATTAATGATACATATATGAAAAATTAATGTGTTCAAAATAAGTTTTATTAAAAATATATCATTTTTTCATGTAAATTGTTTAAGAACAAAAAAATTTGTTTTTTGCATTTTTTTTAAGGGTTTAGTTAATTTATACTTATCAATTGAAGTGCAATTATTTATATGCCTTTCATCTTTTAAGAGCTCCCCGAATAAATGCCCTTCCATTTGAAATTAAGACCCACCCTTCAAATTTGATCACTGAAATTTCCATCCATCTGTCATTTAATACTCACCTTTTTTAGCCATCTCTTCTTTGTGCGAGATTAAAATTTGAAAAAAAATCATTTTACACTAATTTCAAAAAACTAAAAAACCATGTGTAGGCACCAAAACATTTTAAAAAAACTAAAAATTTATCTGTGGGCGGAAAAACATTTTCAAAAAAACTAAAAATCCATTGTGGGCACCAAACCATGTCAAACTACCTGTGATTGGCATCGTGGTCTTCAATGTTGTCATCACCGACTTTGGCAGAGTATAACAGAGTGAAGGCGAGGGGAATGCGGTGTTGAGTGCTTCCAGAGGGAACTGGGGATTTTTACTAGGGATTGGTTTGCTATTTCCCTTGAACCAACTTAAGCTCATTTAGAGGTCCTAAATAGTTACAGGTCTGGCATTTTTAGCTTCGCGTTTGTGGGTATCGATGAAAATCTGCGTACTATAGATGTATTGAAGATGTTGGATAAATGGGGGCGCTGAGGCCTATCCATTCACTCAAGAAAGAATTGAACAACTCCAATGCGAGGCTACAGTTGCAATCTCTTTTGACGACGCGAGAGAGGGGTTTTCTCATAACAGTGGATGGGAAAGAGGTAAGTTTTTCTAAATCTGTATGTATGCATCTCTATAAGTTTATTTAGGTTCTTTAGAATCTTCTTGAATTCCCAGTATACATTTATTATGCAACAAAGGGGCATACTACAACCCAGATTGGGTGGATGTGATGCACAGAATCTTGGTGAGTGAGACTGTATTATTTTTTCCTATGCATTGAATCATCTAGATAGTGTATTGGTGAAATGAATATGGACATCAACATAAATCCATTTAAACTTATATCTGATATGTAACTCTAGCTTGTCAAACAGGAAGAAACATATCTGAAAAGTATCAAAATCAAGAGAGGACCTTATATTATTATATTTTTCATACCAGTAGTCTACTTGTACCGATACCAGCCCATCCATCCATCTTCAGTTACCGAAATCATAACAGAACGAAGTTAAACCGGCTAGGAGATATAAAATCTAGCATTACTTGATTGCTTGCTCCTTACTGACCTTGCTTTCTTTAATGCTTGTCGTATATAAAATATATAATAAAGTGTCATATGCCAAGATCCTATGTAGTATTCATATCCTAATCCCATTGCACAATTTCCCCTTCACTTCACCCAAACATAGACTTTTGATAACAATATACTTGATAGGGCTAGTGAAAGGGGAAGCGATCAAAATTCAGAATATGAAACAACAAGTGCAATTTTCTCACAGTTGGTGAATCCTCAAGGAAGGTGAAGGAAGACTAAATTATTTCGAGGGCATGCTAAATGGAGGTTTTTTATTGCACTCTCTAAACCAACCAATCAACCCTTAAATATCATGAATGTTCATTTTGTCTTTTGACGTTGGAATATCTTCCTCCTAATTTTCTGCATTGCATCATACATCTCTATGTTCCATACGTCAAAGTTCAAGTGGGATACCATTAATTCTATTTAGTTTTCATCTATTCTTCATCTTTCTTCCGTTATTCTAAAACCCTTTTTTCTTTGTAATATAATTTAATTTTTGGCTACTATTTATATGTCACAACACTTTTTCCACATAGAAGTTGCGATTCTTATCGTCTGCCTCTTAAAAATTTTAAAAACAATTTTTGTTAGAGTAAACATTGTATATGCTGAAATTGTGTTTTGTCTAGGATCTTGAGGCTTCATCATATGACCGGAGGATATGCTTCCTTAACTTTTGATATTATTCTATTGCGGGGATTTTCTTTAACTTCTAATATTGTTCTATTGCAGGTTAATGTTGACCCTATCTTGACCTTCACCATTCCATTTTCCTCCTAATTATCCTTGGTTAGGTATTATATCATTTTTTTCAATTCTTGGACAGCTTCTTCAAGTTCTACCCTTGCTAGGACAAAGGAAAAGTATTGAGTTAAACTTGCTTTTCATGTTTTCCATCCCCATGTATCTCCTCTAGATTCTTCATATTGATACGATTGATATGGAAGATATTCAAAGTTGTTGAGAAACATATATGGCCAAATTACTTCATCATGATATCCCCAATCCTCCTCATTTTTTTTAAAAGTGTCTAATCTGTATTATTGGAACCAGGTTTCAACTTGATTATATACGCTGTAGTTGTTAGCTTTTTCCTACTAATATTGAAATAAAATTAAATTGTAGCTATTGTAAAGTAAGTGAAAGTAGGTTGTTCAATGGGGACTGTGGGGGAAGGAACTTGGAGATTGACCAGGTTCTAGTTATAATATTTTTGGTGGACCTTTTATTTAAAGTAGTTCAGGAATGTAGTGTATTCGGTACAATTATGAGATGTTCATTTGAAAATGTTTTCAAGATATATTAATCTGTTGTACCTTGAATGCAAACATTTAGCTTGTACATTTGCAATCAGAAGCCTCACAATGAATTTGATGAAAATGATTGGAGGCCAATAAATAAATCCTATTTTCTTGTTACTTTGGAATGCATTTGTTCCTATTTGGCCAAGAATATTAAGATATTGTATCTGCTATTAAGAATCAGACTTTAATTTGAAAATGGAATTCCATCCATTAACTTTCCATAAGAATGTATATCCATATCCAAAAGGCATTTTCTAGTTGATTTGGGGATAATTTTGTAAAAAATGAGCTGATGTATATGTGGTTAGATGTTAGCCCCTATAGTTTGGAAAGGAATTCTTGGTTATCATGTTCTAGAAAGAAACTAGAGATATATCTTAAAAATTGTTGAAAGATACACTAGTCCAATATTTAAAGGTTTGTCTAACTCATAGCTTATATTCCATATTTAGGTTGGCCCATATACACATTACAGATATTCTGAAAATTCGTTACTTTGCGTACCCTTCTTATAGAAAACCATTTCATTATTGATTTGATCCTTAGTAGAAACTTGTTTGCTTTTTGACAATTGATGTGAGACTACACCTATAAGGCAATTTGATAAAAGGTCCAGCTTCATCATATACACATCTTAATTGTAAATGATTGAATATAGTATATTTTATTGATACGTCTATGAGATCAAATTATATATGGGACTAAAGTGTCACAACTTGAGACAACTAGTCCTTGACTAATGTTAGTGCAATTTAATAAATCCAATAACCAAAAAAATAGTCTCAAATACTCCTATTTGTCTTGAATTTCTAGGTGAAAGTTGCGGATCTAGAGGGAAAGATTATAGGACTATACTTTGCTTCACACTGGTATCATCAATGCCATAATTTTACTCCTGTGTTAGCTGACATTTACAAGCAATTGAAGGAACTGGGAGCAGATATCGAGATTGTGTTCATTTCCAGTGATGAGGATCCAATTTGTTTTGAGAATTATCATAGGACTATGCCTTTTCTTGTTGTTACTTACAGGGATTTAAAGACAAAGAATATGTTGAATTAGAGATTTGAGGTAGAGGGAATCCCATGTCTTATCATGCTAGACATGAAGGGGAAAGCGATGCAGACAAAGTGTGTAGAGCTCATATATAAATATGGAATCCAACCTTTCCCATTTACTCCTGAGAGATTGGAAGAACTGGAATGCGAGGAGCAAGTCAGGCACGCATCTCAGAATTTAGAGAAGATTCTTGTGACTGGTGTGTGTGATTATGTAATTGGGCATGGAGGAAAAAATGTTAGTATATCTAAATTAAGAGGGAAGACTGTTGGACTGTATTTCTCAGCTCAATGGTGTGTTCCTTTTCAAAAATTCACTCTAGTATTGACATTTGTCTATATCATCTAGGTATTGTGTGATGGGTTTTATTTTGATTTATATGTGTGACTTCACATTCTAGGTCATAATTTGCAATGGCTAGCTGGACTGAATGTAGAATGCATATGCCATTTGAATATGTTCTAGATACTTTTTTGGAGTAAAATATTCTTATTCAACTACATAAATAGAGAAAGCATAGATGACTAAGCTATTAATATGCTTCATTGCAGTATGATTTTCTTACGTTGTGTAACTTACATTATTCAAGATTGTGCGGTTGGATTTTTATTTTCCCTGCTTCCTATTCATTGGGGAGATGGAATTTTGCAAGGGATAATGTCGATGACAAAATTGTAAGTGGATTCCTTACCAAATGCATTCTGGTGCATTCTTTATTATTCATTTTGCACATTATTCATTTCAACGCTGTCATATTATCTTAACAGGCTCTGTCTATTTTAGTTACTTTCTCTATTAGGACAAAATGCTTCTTTCAAAGTAGTTATGTGTCTTTACTTGAGAAAAATTGAACATATTTGATATTTCAATTACGAGATTTGCATTTCAGATACATTTTCAGTGTTCAACTATTCAGTAAAAAGCCAAATAAGTAGTAGTAACAATCAAACATAGTTTGAGATGTTTTAACACTCACTTAACTCTTGTTCTTTACAAAGTCTTATGGTGCCAGATAGATGGAAGGAGAGAATATTTGGTCCTTGTAACATTAACTAATAAACAAATGTGTTTCTTCATTTCCTCAAAAACATTGAATGAGGAGAGAATATTTGGTCCTTGTAACATTAACTAATAAACAAATGTGTTTCTTCATTTCCTCAAAAACATTGAATGACAAAAATGCACTTTTGGTTGAAATCAAATCTTATTTCTTGCTAACATGGATGACTATTTTTGTTATCTTGGGAAGATTCCTGGTTATTTCTTTGGGACTGTCAGATGAATAATGTAGAAGATTTATGTTGGATTAATTGGTGTTATCCATACACGTGGCCACGATCCATTCATATTTACTTCATTTATCAGGCTTATGGTTAAGGGAAACCTAGTCAAGCTTGATATGTTTGCTCAATATCCTCTTGGGGTGTGTGCCTTTGTTATGTGGGCCCATAATACCTATTGGGAGGATGCCTTATTTCAATCTCTCATTAGTATCATATCATCTTGTGATACTCTTGATATAAAATATGAATTGTTATAAGCCTAAGGGTACTTAAGTTTGACTCTCTCTCTTGTGATCGACATCTTTCTCTTAGGCGTGGTTGTTTATTTCTATTTTCAACACTTTTGCTTTGTTTTTACACACTCTCTCTCGTGCACTTATCAGGAGGTTATTTCAGAATTCGGTTCCATCGAATTTTTTGTTGACCCCTTTAAATCCTAACATGGTATTAAAGTGGGAGTGAACATTAATGTCTTGATTCTTTTGGCTTATCTGAAAACTATTGGTTGGTGAAACCTTTGTTACATTGTAGAACTAGGGTTGTCTTGGAACACTCTTGTAGGGTTTCTCTAGAGGTGTTAATGATATAAACCCTAAGATATGGTCATGCCTTCATTCGAGGATGTTCTTTGGCACTTGTCACCCTTCTATAAGTCCATCCCTTTCATTCCTGGGGTGACTTACGATTTTGTATCATATGTATCTATAAACGCAAATGTTTGATGTCTTCATTCTATAAGGAGCCTTCATCTTTCTCATGTTGCATATATGGATTCAAAGTGGTTTTTGTTGGATGGGGCCACCTATCATTTTTGGGTGGATGAAATCATAATGCATTGCCCCACTTTAAAGCAAAGGTCCATGGATGCACTTGGTGATGCTTCATTTTGCTGAAGTTGATGAAAATGATGACATGGTATGTTTGAAGATGGATGAAGCTGTTGTCTAGATCATTCTTTATGTTGAGCCTAATCGTATACATCATACCGAGGATAACAAAGGAACGAAGGAAATATGGGATACCTTCAAAATTACTTTTATAATGGTGAATACGAAGGAAAATTTTAAGGATCCATATGTTTCACAAAGTATAAAAACCTTGGTGAATCTTACTAACTCTTACATTTGCAACCAAAAATTGTTTGGCGATTTAAAAAAAAATATTCAAATTTCTAAGGACTTTATATAGTTTTTGTATAGTTTTGGTGACTTTTATAGGAAGAAAAAATGATCCCATGGAATTTAGGCAAACCATCTTTGAAAAAAGGTAAATTGGCAGACTTTTTTTGGAAAAAAGGATGAACAATAGCCCATGGGATAAATTTCATCCCAAAATTTTCCTTGATAACCTCTGTATATCAAAATATATGGGATTGTTGGTTTATAGGCTCGCGGCTTGTAAAAAAAACCTAAGGAATTGGATTTATGAGAACTTGAAACCGAAATATAATGATGAGATTTTATTTATGGGAATTAGGTTTTTTGTTGTCTCTTTTCCAGAAATGGAAGAAAATGAAGCAGTTTCTGAAGGAGGACCTTGGTTTCTCAAATATTTTTTTATCATGATTATAAATAAAACATTGGGAGGCAGGTTTTGACCATAGGTATTAGATTTCTTAACATATCTAATCTTGGTTTACCCCCATTTCTTCCTTTGGAATTTCAGAATGAATTAGGTCTAAACAAAATATTGGGGATTGCTTGGGATCCTATGTAGGCTTGCAAATATTATTTATCAATGGGATAAAATTCACAATCAATTCAGTCAAATTCCCATATCAATATTAGATTAATGCTATGGATGCAACAATGGATTTAGTTTTATCAAATAAACAGGGTTTTCCATGTATTTCTTTTGGCCCATGTTGTTGTGTTATATGCATTTTTCTTTCCATATAATAAACATTTTCATTGTTTGACAAGTTATAATGATGGATGATGTTTTGTAGGACAACACATAATCATAACATTGCAATGAACATTATGTAAGAATTCCATATTGAATTAATTTTAGGATTTAGAGATGACTTGACCATTATTCTTAATGGTTTTTTGTTTGTATTTATCCTAGAACAACCTTTTGATATAGATGACACATTTTATTGTTTTCCATTTCTCATTGATTTAGATGAGACCAAGAACTCAAATTTCTCTAAATTCCTTAATGAGAGGTTCATGAGATAATGATTTAGGTTGATTATGGTATTCCTATAGCATTGCTTCATGAGCCATTCTTTCAATTTTGTTTTTAGTTTAATCTCCTTTATTATGTTTTTAGGATGATAGACTATTTATATATTTATTTTATGCCCTAAATTTGTGATCAATCCCATTTCAGATACAAAACAAACAACTTTGGAAGTGAGTGTATGGATGGAAGTATGCAAACATAATCTATGTTTTTGCAAGGGTTAGAAGGTCCACTAACATTCTAGAATACAAATTAATATTCAAAAGGAGGGTATCTTTAGCCATCATTGTTGTCTCATTGAGGATATTTATTGCAGTGAAAGTTGGACTTTAACATCGAACACTCGTGAAAGAGAAGAGATGTAGAAATACATATTAATCAAGTTAATTGATACAATTTGCTACCACCTTTTCATTGTGGTTTAATTACTTACTCTACATGGCCATCCCTAACTACCAATACTAACTGTTATTCATTAACTTGATTGGTCACTAACACTCATGATATTTATTACACATTAATACATAATATATCATGGATACTAATATATTATTGAGCATCACTTATTCTAGCGTCTTGTCTTAACTCGGAACACAATTTTTTTTAACTCCCCTCAATATAAAATCCATAGCAACTTACTCAGTAACTAAGAATAATTACAAAAGTTGAAGGAAATTCTTGTTCATTCTTCAATAATGCAACACTTCTCTGGTTCTTAATATATAAACACTACATTCTATTGTATGATGCAGGTTGTGTTGGTAAAGAAATGTATGCAATGTCATATCAACCAAGTTTTGCATTGGGACAAAGGTAATTTCTTGATTTTATCAATCTTTTTCTTGTATTTCTTTCATTATGAGATATGATTATTGAAACAAGTGTTTGAACATGGAATTTTATTCTTTAAATATGATATTATTTGCTAATTTTTTTATGAGTAAGTAGGAGAATTCTATTATAGTACAAAAATGGTAGTACAAAAGGAATACAAACAGTCCGGGTTTGCTAATAGCACTAACAACACTAGACTAGAAACAGATAAGGCTCAAAAGGCCATCCCCGAAGATCTAAACAGTAACAGGAAATAGTGCATATCTATTACATGACGAGAGCCCATAGAGCTGGCTCCTACCAGAACCCATATCTCCCCTGATACTAGAACCATTCGGGATGATGGAACCAAACTAGATATGTATAGAGAAAACCATATAACCCGAGTCCACCCAAGGTGCAGAGCTGTGGGATACAGGGTTATTGACTTAAGGCCGAAAGATTGAGCCACACAAGATATATCCCAAACCAAGGACTAATCACAAACCATAACTATAGTGGGTCTGTTATTTCCCCAGACATATCAGACCGTAAAAAAAAATGTCTGTGATGAAATACTTCATTAACCATACAAAAACATATAAAAGAGTCCACAATTAATAAGACCCTATACTGCAAAAATTCCGAAGATCATAATACAACTAAACCTCAGCTTCTCGCTACTTGGTTTGGACCCGGGTGGTGATCCGTGTGCTGAGAAGGAAAAGAGATGGCCCCTACATTAGCAGGCGAATTATCCGGTGAGTTCTCTGGGGTGGTGGTAGTGTCCCTCGGGATATCTAGCATCTTCGTCACAATCTGATCCAAAATTCTAAATCCCGCTGAGCTTTCCTGCTTCTCACGACGAATTATGTCTAGGGCATCCCAAATCCCTTGAGCCATCTGAATATTTGCTTGTATATCACGAGCCAACACTATACGAGTAGTCCAGAAGGGATTGATTATCAAGGGATGACCTATCAGGGTCTCATACTCCTTGAGGAGATCAATTTCCTTAATGGCTATGTAGGCCTCAATTGCCAATGGCGTTTCCACCATATACTGATCTCCCCAGCTAAAGGGGCACGGAGCAAGGTCTTCATCTATTGTTGGCATAAAGACATTCCCGAAATTGGGAATAGCCTCACTGTGGCCTTCACCTCTACTATTTACTCTCTACCGGTTGCGAACTCTCTAGTAGCGCAGCATTGTCACAACAAACAGAATATCACTTATAATCGAGAGGAGGAGAGTCGTAAACTTCCTTGGATCCTTGCGTTTCATAATGAACAAATTTATAGATCCTTGATCCTCCCTTCTATGGTAAGGAACCTTAAATATGCTCTTGCTTTTTTCCTTAATCACCATAATTTGCTGTCCTTCACCCCACTTCATCAAATCTCTCATACTATGCGAGATATTCACCACATTATGCTTCACTGAGTACCAATTGATACAGAAATCAACAACATTCCCCATTCTTACGATATAAAACGTGTTATCTATACCCACATACTTGCAAGTTCGACACCTCTTCTTCCCTTCACACAGATTGGCCTGCAAAGTATTCCTACAAGAAGATATAAAGCATCATCAGTTACAAGGCTTGCCTATTGGCATCCAGACCATCTGCTGCATCCACGTGCACCGTACCATCTCCATGTGTTTAGGCCTGAGGTGAACCGACCCCACCTAACGATCGGGATAGATCATGGCTTTCTGCGTCTACCACCATGTCATTTGTGGGCTCGTTGCTTGATGCCTATAATACTGTTGACTGCCTTCCCATTGAAATGGATCACCATCTGTCGTTCACATTCTGTGGGTTGGGGTGAGTTAGATAGTTGTATGTTGTACAACTGCCTTCCCTATCGTCTTCCACCAATTTCATGCAACGTTGGCATATTTCCTGATTGTTTCCCCTATCTTTGAGCTTCTTTGCATGGAATGATCTCTTGCTTTCCACTCCTTCATTCGCGAGAGCATCTGCCACCTTGTTGCTAGCTCGTCTCACATGCGAAAACAAAATGGATTCATGACCTGCTAGGATTTTCCTGAGAGCACATAACCGACCTTCCCATCGCCATTTATTTGAGACTTAAGAAGTTGATGCACCAAATTGAAGCCATCAGGCCATGTTTATAATAATCTGCGAGTCCCCTTCCACCACTAGTGGAGTCTTCCCCATTTGCAATGCCCATGTTAATATATTAATAAGACATTCAAGCTCGGCCATATTGTTTGTACTATTTCCAATTGATCCCTAGAGTAAGCTACAAATAGCTCCATCTGAGTTCTGTATGGCTCCCCCAAATCCTGCAGGGCCTGGGTTGCCTTTGGCCTCTCCATCGAAATTGAATTTGAATGAACCAGCTGGTGGTCTCGACCAGGAATTCAAACTAGA
This sequence comes from Pseudotsuga menziesii, assembly GCA_001517045.1. Taxonomy (NCBI): domain Eukaryota; kingdom Viridiplantae; phylum Streptophyta; class Pinopsida; order Pinales; family Pinaceae; genus Pseudotsuga; species Pseudotsuga menziesii. The sequence continues at coordinate 50,302 of LPNX010441279.1, read as the reverse complement.
AGTTGACATTGGAGCTGTTTGGGTGAGCGCGTTGTTGGTAGGTAATTCAACAATCCCCAATTCATATAGATCAATTCTTTCATTAGCTTCAGCTATGAATTCTTCTTGCATCCACTAGTGTAGGGTAATTGTTTCTTTTAGATGTGCTTCTATGGAATTCCATATATCCCCTTGTTTTTGGGTTTTGTTTTCAAAGATCTGGTTGTTGCGGGTTTTCCATAGTTCCCATATTGTAAAACTAGGGAGAAGCTCCCATAGTTGATTAACAATTTTATTTTTGAAACCTTTCATGGGCCATTCTACAATTATGAAATCCGGTCTTCCTTTTGAATATGGACGCTCCTTTTTCCCAGATTGAGTCAGCAACTTTACATTCATCCAAGAGATGGTTGATAGTTTCATTGTTGTCCTCACACATACAACATCTATAAGGTCTAGAGATTCCCCTAATTTGAAGGTTATCCCATGTTAGGATACGTCATTTAATCACGAGCCAACAGAAAAATGAGACCTTTGGCCACCATCCACCTCTCCATAATTTTCCCCATTTGGCTTCGGGTTGCACGTTCTAAGTACCTATTACCAATCCAAGGGATTCTTTGGGGTTGAAATTGCCGAAATTGGTGTATCCACATCTGAGCTTATCCAAACTATCATTCTTGGCTATTCTTTTGGAGTGAAGCTCTTCTATAAAATATTCTATGTCTTCCCCTGGGGCTTGGGATTTTCACCAATTCTGGTCTTTCCAAGACCTGAAAAGATGATCAGTGTTTTGGGTGCCCCAGAATTCCGCCACCTTAATCTGGGTATGATTCTGAAGAAATGATCTTAGTAAAGGGAAATTGTTTCCGTAGGATAGAACCAGTTCCTGGTTCCAAGCATCACTTGAAAATCGTGTAGTTTGTCCATCCCTCACTTCCCAAAAACTATGTTTTGTACCAGTCCTCTGTTTTCCTGCGCCGCTTTCCATATACTAGATCCTGGTAGGTTCTCTCCAAAGCACACTAGGGATTTCTTGGGCCATTGAGGGGCATATTTCAGGTGCCACAATTTGGCCCACGGCTCCTCTTCATAGTTTATCCATCGCCACCATATTTTGGCATTCATTACTTTGTTATTGTCTAGGGGTTCTCGGAGACCCAGGCCCCCTACTGCTTTCGGAGTACATATGGTTTTCCAATCCACCAGAGGCCATTTCCTATGCCCTTCTGATCCTCCCCATAGGAATTTCCTCTGAATATTTTTGATTTTTTTTATAACTGATTTTGGATTTGCGAGCATCGAGAAAATATATATGGGCATTTCCTAAAGAATCAATTTCACCAGGATGAGTCTTCTCAGAAAATTGAGGGATTTGAAAGTCCATAGGTTGAGATTTTGGTTGATTTTATCCAGTAGTTCCTTCCAAGATATTTGTCTGATGGTTGATTCTGCTAACGGTGCTCCCAGATATTTAGAAGGTAGACTGCCTTCCGAGAACTCCAGGATTCTGAGGATATTCCTTTTGGTGATTCGCGGGGTATTGAAGAAGTAGGTCTGAGATTTTTCCTTGTTTATTTATAGACCACTGGCTTCCAGGAATGTATTGAGAATATCTTTGATTCCCCTGGCCTCATGAACAGATGAAGGGCCCATGAGCATATTATCATCCACAAACTGTTGGTGGGTCTGAGGTTCCATCCCTACAGTTAGAGATAAGCCTCAGATTTTGTTCTTGAATCTTCTGCTCTTTTGCAACCTTCCTAATCCTTTAGCCGCAATGATGAAAAGGAAGGGGGAGAGGGGATCCCCATGTATTATTCCTCTAGAGGTGTTGAAAGGGTTCGAGGGAGAGCCATTAACCAAAATTGAAAAGAAAGCTGAGGAGATCATATTCATTACCCAGTTTGTCCACTCCTCTGAGAAGACAAAAGCTCTGAGAATTCCTGCCAAGAATTGCCAATTCAATTTATCATAAGCTTTTGAGAGATCTAATTTTAGGATCATACCTTGAGTCTTTGATGTTTTTTAGCGAGTGAATTGTTTCATGGACCAAAATAATGCCATCCAAGATTTTCCTGCCTTCCACGATCCCTACTTGTTCCGGAGAGATGATGAGTGGAAGAAGGGGCCTTAAACGATTTTCTATCACCTTTGATATGATTTTGTAGATGACGTTACACAGATCAATTGGTCTCAGTTTCCCAGGATCCTCCATACCGCTTTCTGTGGGGATGAGTGTTAGGAATGTAGAGTTAAGAGCTCTAAGGATATTCCTTGACTTCCTAGAGTCTTCCACCAGAGCCCATATTTCTTCCTTTAACCAATCCCAACAAGCATGGAAGAAATTTGTGGTAAACCCATCCGGGCCTGGAGCTTTGTCTTTTTCCATTTTCTTAACAGCCATCTCCACTTCCATCAACTCAATGGATTTTCCTAGAATGTAATTGTGTTCATCAGTGATAAGCTTGGGGATATGGCTTAACACTTCTCTCTGGGATTCCTCTTTGTCTTCTTCCGGTTCTTGCAGAAGCTTGGTGAAATAAGAGTTCAAGGTGGTTTCCAATTCTTCTTGAGTTTCAACAATATTCCCATCCTCCATCTTTAGTCTATCCAATAGGTTCCCCTGCCTGTGTTGGATAGCCGCTTTGTGAAGAAAAATGGTGTTGCGCTCCCCTTCTTGGAGCCACTTGACTCTTTCCTTCTCGTTCCAGTAGAATTGCTCCTGTTGTTTTCTTTGGCTGAATTTCTGTAACAAAATCTTTTCTTGTATCCTTAACTCTTTTGAGAATCCATTATTCATCCCTTAAGTTCTGTATACCACCTTTTTTTTCATCTAGGTTCCTGATCAGGTTGAAGTCTCCACCCAGGATCCAGGCTTTGTCCTCAGCTATTGCTTTGATTTCGGATATTGAGTCGAGGAAGGCCATTTTCTATTCATCCCTTGGGGGTCCATATACATTGGATATAAATCCTTTTATTCTGGTGCCTAAAACGTGGAAATATGCAGATAGAGTAAAAGGGGTTTCTAGGAAGCCTGAGAGATTCACCTCTCGTGGATTCCATAAATTTCCCAACCCTCCCACTGCCCCTCTGGAATCTATAGCAACGGATTCGTATCCCTTCCAGATTTTCTGGGCTATACTTGATAGTTCATCTCCCGAGCATTTTATTTCTTGCAGGAAGACGATCCCAGATTTTTCCTTTTCAATCCTTCTTTTGAGAAGACAAATTTTAAGAGCGCTCTTACAGCCTCTAATATTCCAGGATGTAATCTGCATCAATATTTTTTTAGATAGAGGGAGAGAGGGAAACATCTATTGTTGGATATTTCCCTGAAGCCACCAGTTTCTCTCCTATTGCTTTGATTCTTTGGACATTGCTTGTCCTTCCCCGCTTTTATTTTTTTTGGTTTTTATTTCCATCCGTGACTTTGAGGGATTCTATAACTACTCCTAAGGAGTTTGACTTTTTGGCTTGAATTAGAGCTTTCTCCAGCAGGGATACTTATTATAGGGGGCTTTGGGTTGGAGTCTTGTTAGAGCAGGAAGCTTCCAACCTGTCCAGGTCTAGATCTCCTATTTACATGTCTTCTGATGCAAGTTCCGCTGTCCCAGAGTCTTTCTTGACCGCCTCGTGCTGTCTCTGGAAGAGATGATTTGAGGGGGATTTGGTAATTTCTTGTTTATTTTTTGGGGTTATCTCTATCTCCTTTTCTTGGTTTTCTTTATTCTGTTCATTTTGTTGGTATTCTTGAAATTTTACCTCAGTCTGTTCTGATTGTTGGCCTTTGTTGCTAATAGCCTTATCTTCTTAGAGGATCTCATACCTATTCTAGGTCTGCACTCTTTTATTTAACTCTGGTTTTGATGTCTTCCTTGCTTGCCATTTCTTATTTTGGGTTTTGGTAAATCCCTTGGCATCTTGGTTGTCTAGATATTTCTTCCCTCCTGTTTTTTTATTTTGAGGGAAGTCCCTGAACAGATGTCCATGCTCATGGCACCTTCTGCATCTAAAAGGGATCTGTTCATAATCTATGGCCTGGAACCATTCCTCATCTTCCCATGTTAGCTAGATTCCATCTGGTAGATCTCTAGATATATCGAGGTAGATACATATTCTGGAATACGATATGTATTTTCTTTGTCTAGTTTGCTCTGAAACTTTGATAAAATTCCCCAGCGTTTTCCTGATATCCATCAAGATTTCTTCCTTCCAGTATTCCATGGGAGGGAATACATTCTTATCTAAATAGGAGCAATCATCAGGTTTTATTTGTCAGGCTTGAATCTCTCTTTCCATGGTCTAAGGAAAAGGCTCGCCGAATTATAGAAGTAGGGGCCCCTCTAAAAAATTCTCGTTTTGTCCTCTTCATTAAAGAATATTATCGTGAAGAACCCTTTGGCCCCCAGTTGAAGGTTGTATAGGACTTGATGTTTCCAAGTGGTTTTTATCCACCATATCAAGGTCATTTTTGTGGGCTAGATCCCCAAAAATTTTCCTATGAGAGCCCATTGTTTCATGTAATGAATGTCTTCCTTGACTCTATCTGATTTGATCTATAGTTTTGGCATCGTCTTGGAATTCGGGACACATTTTTCCGTCCTTATTGTACCCTAATTTTTTGTTTCCTCCTTTCTGATCCCACTAGAACCTTCCCCATATCTGGGTGAGTTAGATGGATTGATTATTCCTTTACCCTTTTCAGTTTCCATTCCCAAGATAATGGTTCCCTCCTCTATTGTTGCGTTCCTCCCACGACCCCTCTCCCCCCGAGGAGGAGAAGGAACCATCTTAATTTGCCTTTTTGAGGCACCTCCTTCCTGCTAGTACACAGTAAATCCTTCCTCCTTGGTACCCAAACCCCCAACCTCGCATCAAGTTTTAGAGATCAACATTCTCCCTTCCCGATAAACCTATTATTTGCTAATTGATAATAATGGGATTCTAAATATTATGGATTTTTTCATGACAAGATCTTTTTGTAGTGACCAAAATGGAAACCTGACCAATAAAGTAATCACATTATGATAAAGGTAAGTGAAATATGACCTATTTTATGATCACAATCAATTTTGTCCATATTATGAATGATTTCTTGTTTACAATGCAAAATCTAGATGGAACCTCTTTAGGGTGTTGATTTTGTGTTCTAATGTTATGTGTGTCCCCTTGGAGATTCCATTTTTGTATTTTTTGTTTTTTTTATGTTAGAAACAGTAAGCTCACTACCATAAAGTATTCCTCTAACATGGAAGGTTTTGCATTCATATTTAAATGGATGTTTTTCATAGTTGTTAGGTAGTTATACCCATTTCCACCATATGCATAATGACTATAGAGTAGAATCCTATTCCCTTTCATGATTGTAGTTTGTTAAGGATATTCTATTCTATTCCTTCTCCCAGTGTTTCAAATCATGCCTAGTTTTCCAAAGGAAAATATAAAAAGACAGCCTCATCCTATACTATATGGCCCCATGAATATGCTTATATCCAATGCTGTTGGGGATCATGTAGATCTCCCAGTGCAATAACTACAACATCACCCTGGGAAGTGAACAAGCATTATAAATTGGCATCACAATATATCCTAACCATTTGTCCTTGTGGATACTCATTAGCTTTATGGAAGAAGGAACTTTGCTCATCTAATGGTGGATAGGATCCATGTGAAGCACCAACTATTGGGTTTATCATTCTCTTTTGATTTACCTTATTGCTCCACTTATACATGGATCTATTATGATCATGATTATCTACTATATCCTTGACATCCACACTAAGATAATTGTTGTTGATAGGTCTCATATGGTGGTACATTTACGATTGCTAGAGAATAGTGATTTTTGCAATCCCATTAAGCCAATTTCTTGAGTTTTGTTCAAAATTCCTAGAAACGGTTTATGGATTTCATAACCTACTTGATCATATATTGTGAGCTTATACAATCTATCATCCTTTTTCGACCATTAGATACTCAAAGTTGTGTATTGATCTTTTTTACCATTATAGAGGACTCTGTTAGGTTCCCAAATTCTTAAAGGGTGCTAGCTCAATGGAAGAGCACCTACCTTACAAGCAAGATGTTGGTGGTTTGATTCCTCCATGCCCTAATTATATTATAATATCAGTTAAAAATAAATAAATTAGTAACCAAAAAATAAGAGATAAGTGACCAAACAATGAGATATAAGTGACCAAACAAAATGACCAAAATTTATATATAAAATTACTAAAAATGACTAAATTAGTGACCAAAAAATGAGAGATGTGAAACGAGGCATTAAAATGGTTGCAACACATGGCGCTAATGATGAAGCCAAACATGGAATTGATATGGTAGCAAAATAAGGTGTGAAACTAGGCATTAAAAATAATGCAACACGTGGCGCTGATGATGAAGCCAAACACGGCATTGATATGTAGAAAAATAAGACATTACTTTGGATTCAAAACATGGCACTACATAAGAAGTAAAATATGGTGCAAAAATAGAAGAAATATTTGGTGTCACTTTGGTATCAAAACACGATGAAAAAAAGGAAGAAAACATTGGTGCTAATTTGGAAGAAAAAATTGGCACATATTTGGAAGTAAAACATGGTGCAAAATGGGATGCTAAAGTGGTAGCAAAAATGGATGCAATATTGGAAGCTAATTTGGATGCTAACATGGTGCTATTAAGGATGCAAATATGGAGCTAACACACATTCCATTTAAGAAGAAAAAGCAGACACTCGCTAGGAAGCAAAATAGGGCGTTATTTAGGAAGCAAACCTTGACATTGTTTAGGAATAAAAGTTGGACGCTACTCTAGAAGAAAAAAAATAGATGCTATTTTGGGCGTAATAAAGGATGCTATATATGAAGCAAAAAAATCTGCTTTAAGTTTTTTCCATGACGTGTCCCATTTAGTGTCTAGTTTGACCACTCAATGTAAAAAAAAAAATACACTAAAAAGGGGCGCTAATTCTAGGATTTGCTGTAGTGATGTGACATTGATGAAATATCTCATATCCTAAGTGGCATGAGTGGTATCTCTCGTTATTTTGAAACTCACTGTAATGTTGGATCCCACAAGAAACAATATCCATGGTTGGTTTCTTCTACTTTGAGCAAGATTTCTTATGCTTAGCTCAAATTGTGACAAGGTAGACCAAGAATTAGGTTTTCACCTTTGACTGGGAGTATTCTCCACATATCACACTATCCCACAATGTAATTCTTAGGAGGTGGTACTAGGTATGCAACCTCATGATTGTTTGAAATATGGAAGGATCCAAAACATCACTAGCGGTATCACCATCATGGTTCCTGTAATTCTACAACTATCCATTCCATGACATTATGTGGGGCACTGTAATACTTCTACAACACAATCACCATTTCGAAACTCAATTTGCAATAAAAATTTCTTTGTGTGACTATCCTTGTCTTTTCTTCGTGCAACTGCACTATAAAATTGATTCATGCAACTGCGCTGTCATTTCCATAGTGGTTTTGGTGACAAATCCCTACCCGCCATAGTTTTATATATTTTTATTGTATCAACATGGATATTCCAGTAAATATTTTTGACCTAGTTTCAAAGATTCAAGCTTCACCAATCTTCACAAAATCTCAAGCAGACTACTCCCTATCAAAATCTCTTACATTGAATGAGTTCCTTTTCTTGAATATTGAAGGATATAAATTACTAAAGGTATGTAGATACTATCAAACCCTTAAAATCATCATATAAAGTATGTGGAATTATCAAAAAGTTTGATGTGAAATGTAAGTATGTATGATAGGAAATAAAGAGGTTTACTTGTTAAGATAGAGGGTCGTTAAGATATGAGGTATGAAAATGTCAATGAAAAATAAATTTTGTTTGATAAGAAAGAAAGAGGTCTATTAGTTAGGAAAAGAGGCAAAAATTCTAAATATTTAAAACCTTAACTTTTGGAGATGAAGCGAGCAAAATGAATGTGGGCTTTAAGGAATCTAGTTGATACATTAATATCCTAGAGTTGCGATTTTCACATACAAACTTTGTTTGGGGTGAACAATAACCCATTGTAAAGAATTGAAAAATAAAAAAAAATTTCAAACATGGACTACGGAAGCCTTAGGTAACTCTCATTCATCATAGGGACAAAAAAATTTGTTTTGGGCCTAAAAATTCTCCAAGAAATGAGCACCCAAAAAATTGTAAAAAAATGCCAATATTGAGAACAGTTATGAGTCAATGGAACAGGTGAGTGGCCATTAGTATCCAGCCGGATCAATCATTCCCCTTAGGAAATAGTGGTCCCCATTGCGTCAAGGTCCTCCATCAGATGTGGAAACTTCTGTTGAATCTAATTTCTAGTGAGCCACTTTCCTTGGTGAATAAGTTGTCCTACTTTGACCACCCATAGAGTTGTATGTTCTACTAGTGGGTGACCCTCATCTAGATGTCCATGATCCAATCCATTGTAGCTTTCTCAATGCAATGGGCATTGAGTTATGTAGAGCCCAAGTGCTCTATCACCTCCAAGGTATCCAATAGAGGGAAAAAATATGGTTAAAGAACCTCCATGTTAAATACTGGGTGAAATCACAAGAAAGGGAGAATGCTCAATTAGGGAAAATTCTCAGCAATGGTGTAAGTTACATATTGATTGTGGAACCTGATATTAATTGTGGCACTACTTGTACTTGGAATTAGATTTCTATGGAATATCATGAACTTATTGTTGGATGAACTGGATTCATTCAACAAATTTGGTTTATCAACCAAGCCACAACAAGACACATTTGATGAGTTGACGCAACTCTTATGTTTGACACTCATGCTTACCTTACCATATTTGCAACAACCCTTTGAGATCGAGAAACATGCTTTAGCCTACATTGTTGGTGCGGTCCTCACTCAACATTTACATCTAGAGGCATATCACAATGAGACACTTTTAGATGCATTCCACAAGTACTCCACCTATGATAAGGAAATTTACTCCATTGTCCAAGGTTTCCACCAATGGAAGCATTACATCCTTGGAAAATAAATAATCATCCACACTGATCACAAGCCCTTGCATTTCATGCAAACCCAAGGAAAGTTACATAATTAACTAAACCAAAAGTGGTCCACTTACTTGCAACAGTTCCGTCGGAATATTAAATATAATAAGGGTGGCACCAATCAAGTTGTTTATTGCCTCAGTCGACCTCCAGTGTCAACATTAACCACTATGCTCAACCTTACAACCACAAGACCTTTGGGTGGCCTCAACTATATGACAATGATCCTGTGTTCTCTCCCATATACAAATCCTTCTGTGGAAGTATACCAATGGCAGAATTTCATCTCTAGGAAGGATTTCTATGCCACCTAGGCCATATTTGTGTTCCTTCAAGCGATTGTAGGAAGATTATTTGGGAAGTGCATTATAGTCAGGTGGTAGGGAAATTTGGAACTAAGAAGACAGTGACAATATTGCAAAAGTATTTTTATTGGCCCAAACTTCGACAAGACATCAACCGATATTTCAGATCCTGCACTATCCGCGTCATCACGAATCCAACCATCAAAAATCAAGGGTAGTACATCCCCTTCCCACTTCGAATGGGCCATGGGAATCCATATCCATGGGTTACATGTTAGGACTACCTTCAAATAATCATGGTAATGACTATGTGTTTGTGGTTGGTGATCGCTTCTCTAAGATGGCTATTTTGATAGCTTGCTAGAAGAGAATCTCTGTCAAAGCCACCACTAAACTATTCTTTGAGCATGCTTGGGTTCATTTTGGGCTACCAAAGACTATCATATTATATCAATACAACAAGATCTTGACCACTTTATAGTCTAGTCTATGGTCATTGATGGATACCAAGATCACCAACTCAACTGCCTTCCACCCTCAAACCGATGGACAAATAAAGGAAGTCAACAAGATGATTGTGCATATTATGAGAATGTATAATTCTAAGAATCCCCATACATGGGATAAGGTACTTCCTTATGTTCAACATATCTATAATAGAGCTCTTCATAGCTCTACCGGTCACAACCCTTTTTAGGCATGCTTGTGTTTCCAACCATTGGCCCCAATTGATGTAGCTATTCTCGTTGCATCCACACAGGAGGAATATTCCCATGCTCAGGGTGAGGCATATAAGGACAACATATTTGTTGAATGAATCCAACACATCCTCCAACAGGTCCATGACATTTTGGAAAATACCAATCCTAAATACAAGCAGTGACATGACCAACATCAGGTTCCACACAAGTTCTGGGTTGGGGATAAGGCTTGGTTGCATTTACAGAAGGAGAGGCTCAGAGGAACCCATCACATGATTCATCCACTTTGATATGGGATATACAGCATCACTAAGGAATTTGGTGATAATTCCTTTTAATTAATCATTCCTCCATTCGTTGACCTACACCGAGTATTCAATGTGGAGCTCCTACAACCATATTTTCACCACTGCTGGACACCTTAGAGGTGGTAGAACACAGTGACACCTACAGATCTTAATCTTGAATGCATGGAACAAGAAACCATTAATAAGATCATGGACACATACATTAAGGGAACCCACTAGCAGGAGATCCAACTATTTGGAGTTGTCAAAGTAGGGAATCTCCTCCACCAAGGAAAGTGGCTCACCAGGAGTCAAGTTCAATAGAAGTTTCCCCATTTGATGGGGTCACTAAACAAAATGGAGACCATTGATTTATAAGGGGGGAGGACGTTTCTTGGTGATTCAGGGGGAAAATAATTTTCTTGGATTCATTTGGCCCCACTCAAAATTTGAAAATCTTGGATAAACCTTTCCAATGGGCTATCGAGAACCCCAAACAGAGATCATATGAAAAATTTACGACCCTAAGAAATTGATTATTCAACTAACCACCTTGGGGCCAAAAACTTTATGAAAATTCATTTCTAGGGTTAGGGTTTCGGTTTTATTCCTCTCCAAGGTTTTATGATAATAGGTCCTTCAACCTCCTTTTGTATTGATCTTTTAACGAGTGAGTGCAACCACCACATCTATTCTCAGAGATACAACTACCACCATTCTAGCTACTTTTGTTTTACAGTTTAGTGATTGTTTCATTTATTTAATAGAATTTGAGTTTATTGTATCACTGTGTTTATTTCCATATATCTGTATATGTGAATATATATTCTCTTTCATTTTGTTCTCACATAAATCTGGATCACTGGTATCATAGCTTCCTGCACTTATGGTTTCTCAGTGCATATCCCCGATGAGATCTAAATATCTAGAGTTGGGTATCGAACTAGTTGATCTTGGGGAAAATACCACTCATCATCCCAAGCAGCCTCATATGGCAAGAGAAAAAATAAATATGATAGAGTAGGAGATCCTATTAATTTTTTTTTGAGAAAGACCTCGCGCGAAAGAAGAACGAGATGATGGATAACTTTGCCTAGATCCTTCGAAGAATGCCTATGGCAGAAAATGCACCTTCATCGAGCAATCATTTTGCGAGTACGACTCCCTTTAAGGTACAAGTTAAATTTTAAATCCCCTTATTTGAAGGAAAGATAAATGGAGATGCTTTGGAAAAATGATTGAGTCTGTTAGAATGTTACTTCTCTGTTCAAAAAATTTTCGACAGTGAAAAGATCACCTTCGTGATCCTTAAGTCCCTCCCCCCTTTCAAAGACTAGTGGGATGGGCACTATAAGAGGCATGAGAGGGATGAATCTGATATATTCAATATAAAACCCACTTAGTCATCTTTTCTTGACACTGTCAAAGAGGAATTCTACCCAGTAGAAAACTATGATGACCAATACACCCAGTGGACAACATTGCGCTAGGAAAGAGACCAAATGGTGTCGAAGTATATCAATATATTCCATACCTTGTGCTCAAATTTGGGTATTAGAAACTCTAAATGACACTTGGTTCTAGAGTATCATAGTTTCCTACATAGGTACATTCAGTCGGAGATGGATTTCCTGGACATATAGTCACTAGGAGAAGCTTACCGATATGCCTTCAAAATTGAGAAAAAATTTAAGCAAAAGAATAAGCAAGATTTTGGGTCTGCAAATCAGCAGCATAAGCTGGGAAAAATGGCCCTAATTGACAACCCAAGGGACAAATAAATGATGGACAAAGTCCTGACAAATATTCCAATCCGCATACAATTAAGGGTAATGGGAAATCGAAGAAGGACACTGGAAAGTGGTGCTAGTTCCACAAAATCCCTTGTCACAACACTAATGAATGTTGCTCAAACCAATAATTGTTAGCCAAGATAAAATCCCTAGATCCATACTCTGACTTAGACAATGATGCATAGAAATAAAGGGGTAAGTAGATCACATACGCGAAAACCTAGTTCCACCATTGCATCTGTAAAGATCCAACCGAAAGAGTGAGAGGAGCCAGAGGAAGGGAAGTTCCTTTTCCATTCACAACTATGGGTTCAGGGGACTCTGCTACATTTCATTGTTGATAATGGTAGTCAGAATAAACTCATCTTGGCCGAGGTCATCAAAATATTGAAGCTTCTGATGGTTCCACATCCCCAACCCTACAACATTGGTTGGTTGAGCCATGGAAACGATACCCACATCATTCAACAGTTCTGCCTCTCCTATGACATCAAGCCCTTCAAAGATGAGGTAATATGTGATGTTTCCCTGCTTGAAGTTTGTGATGTTATTTTAGGAAAACCATATATGTGTAAACGTCATGTTGGGTATGAGTCTAGACTTCATAGTGTCATTATTACTTTGGGAAAGAAACTCTATAGGATATCAGCGACACTGTCTGGTATTGCAATGTCTCTCATCACAACAAAACAATGTAGGAAGGTAATCTCCCAAATAGGGAAATTCATACTCTTCATGGTTCGTTCAAAGGGTGAAATAAATATCATAGCAATAACCACCAACTCCACATAGAACCCCTCTGTGTAGTAGAAATAGGCATAAAATATTGTGGAAGCATATAAAGACATCTTCACCACACCTTTCGGGGTTCTAGTACATTGTCAGGTTAAGCATCCCACTGATTGGATTGCTAGAACACATTTACCTATTGGGTCAATATACAAGAGTTCCCTCATGGATAATTAATAAATAAAACACCATATTCAAGTGTTAATCCAAAAGGGGCACATTCGATCCAGATCCTCATCTTGTGGGAGCCGAATTGTGTTGGTAGAGAGAAAACATGGGACATGGTAACTCTGTATTGACTATCGATCTTTAAACAATATCAGAGTTCGGAATTGGTATCTCATTCCCCATATTGACTACCATAATGAGAATCCAATAGCTCACTAGTTTAAGGAAAAAAACAATTGGTTTAAGAGTCTCCCAACTAAGCCATGTACCCTAGTGTGTTTTTGGAAGAAGAATATATACAATTAAAATTATATTTTTTCTAGTATTCTAATTTGACAAGTATGTAATTATAGGCTACTTCTTATATGTACATGACTATACAAAAATTTGAGCTTAGTCTCATTACTCATCAAAATAAGTTTGTATCGAGACATATTATTGATAACTATATAAAAGTTTGCAAATGAAACATTACAACATGGTAGTACAATCTTGAAGTGCGACTACGGTACACATAATAATGTACCTACAATAGCAACAAAATTTAAATTCTTTATTGAGGCTAAGATTCAACGAAATAGTGATCATATCCCTAAAGTTAGAAACATTTATGATGGAGGGAAAGTTTGCACCAAGCGAGAATGAACTTGGACTTCAAAAGTGTCTACCTTTTTATCAAATCTGTGAGCATTAGTGATTCAAAAATGTAAATTTGAATGAAAAAGTGTCAATAGTAGTTTTCAAAAGTATGAATATGTTTTATGATGGTGTTGATTTGAATTTCAAAATAGAGAGAGAGAGAGAGAGAGAGAGAGAGAGAGAGAGAGAGAGAGAGAGAGAGAGAGAGAGAGAGAGAGAGAATGCCGTAAACAAAAGTAATATATAGGTATGATGATATGCTAGTAATATATTGTGGTATAGTGGTAGTAGAGTATATGCGGATATTGTCATGTGATAATAATTATATATATATATAATGCTATGATAAATAGTAATTATTTGATATAATTGCTATATTTGATTTATGTTGTTTCACATTATTGGTTACTATTGGTTGTTATTGATTGACATTGGGTGATTACTGGTTGATACATGTATGATATTATCATTACCATACATATAGTTATTGTTGGTTGTTCTTGGTTGTTATGGTTTGTCAGCCTATTTATAAGTTTTTTACATGGATCTTTCTTGATGTAATGAATGTCAACATGGGAATGTAACTTATGAGTTTCATACAGTATTTGTGCAAAAAAGGACCTAATGTAAAATATTGTTACTAACCTACGAAGGAAGTCAACTATGCAAAATTGAATTTACTATGAAAGAAAAAAAACCCTAAAAGCACACTTAAATTCTGAAGCTATATGTATTAACCCTAGTCATTGAAATCTTAGAACTGATAAATACAAAATGATATATGAATAAAACCTGAACTAAATATCCAAAATACTAATCAAAAGAGAATTACTATTAAAACCAGAATCTTTTAAATGTGCTGAAAAACTACCAAACTCAAGTGCTGGATAAAACTACCAAAATATCACACTATAAGTTAGAAAGTTTTGTCTATGATACCAAAATAAAATAGGTTGCTTAAACCTTATTATTGATACAATAACTTCGATTCTATACTAATCTTTTATGAGAATTACTTAAGTCCTTGCTGGGAATAACCATTCTATGAATGTGAAACAATAATTGAAAACTATAATACTTAATTTCTATCATAAATGAGAAGACCAAATTCATGAAAGCCTAATTACTTACATGCCAATAATACCATTGATGAATTAATGGAAAAAACCTGTGATTAAACCAACTACAAACTAAATTATGTTCTTAATTAATCCAATAACACATTTACTATATCTCTATATGATTTTGTGAAACAATGATGAAACCGTATTAATTATCGAGAACTAGAAATATGTGGAACAGAGAAATGGATGTTTGGATATGAAAATGACCTATCTACTATAGCTTGAAAACTTGACTAAAAACATGTAACAAGAACTGGAATAAAAACTGCGACTAAGACAATTGTAACTACAACACAATTGAATCTACTCAAACCATATCTAGAGATTTGTAATTCTAACTATTGAACAATAGAGATTAATATAGAACGATGCATACATTTCTTTTGAAATCAATTTCTATGCTAAGAAAATCATTAAATCACTTACAAGTTTCAGGTAAATTCCTGTAACTTCACCAAAAAGGAAAAGAATCTTTGCAATGTGCTTTAGGGAAGGAAACATAGATTAAAATAAAAGACCAATTATGTAAGAAATTTATATTGACTAGAAGGAAATCAATAAATAGGAAAACTATACTATATATTTCATATTCAAACAAAAATTCATAGATTAAGAATCAACGCCTACTCAGGCTTGAACTCACATTCACTCAACTTGTAACTTGAAAGGATTTTGGAATTTACAGTGAACTTAAAAACAAAACTATTTGCACAACTGAGCAAAATATACAAGATATAAACAGAGAGGCATTTGAATCCCAACTGGCATTCCCTTCCAATCAGAATACGATCCTGGTACTTACTTTATACTAGAACACAAAATCACATACGCATCAACATGTCAACATGATCAAAATCACCAAATAAGTCTTCACAACACTGTATTAAAATAGAAAGTCATAACATGGTTTTAAATAAAAATAGTTTTTCAGCATTATCCTCTGTCTTTCTTCCTCATATCTTTGAGTTTTTATACATTCATAAAACAAAACAAAGATCCATTTTTCTTGGTTGTTTATTTATACAATATATCGAATCCTGCTCCAAATCTAAAAATAGGAAAATTATAACAATGATAACAATGTGCACGCTCTTGCCCATGGGGTGTAGAATAGACAGTGAATGGGTGTATTGTTAAGGAACTCCTTGTGTAATATCACCAGTTCTAAACTCTATGTATGCTTACTTACAAAAAAAAAACAATATGTAGGATCATCCTCATGACACGAAGTGCATGAGTGACGAGTCTCACGCTCATTTCTTGTAGTAGCAACAAACAATCTAAATATCAGGCGCTATTGG
Organism: Pseudotsuga menziesii; assembly: GCA_001517045.1. Classification (NCBI taxonomy): domain Eukaryota; kingdom Viridiplantae; phylum Streptophyta; class Pinopsida; order Pinales; family Pinaceae; genus Pseudotsuga; species Pseudotsuga menziesii. The sequence goes on along the minus strand of LPNX010441279.1, from coordinate 34,166 downwards.
GAGATTCTCTATCTCGAATGAAATCCTCCTGGATCTATCCATTAAACAAAACCTAAGGAGAAAAAGGTCCATCAAATACTTTCATGTAACTGCGGTATCATTCACCAAATTACTTGATACCAAAAGTAATATATTAAAAAGCGGTTTTTTGGTAATCAATTAAAATATTCATTCAATCAATTAAAAATTCAAAAACAAAGTAAAATAACTCTCTTACCTCTAAATTCCTTTGATATTCAAAACAAGTGAAATAGGTAAACTATATGGTAAAGAAGGAGGCTGGTAAATGGTAAAAAGGACCAAATACATAGGGATAAGTAGCAAAAAGGAGACAATTCTAGGTGTTAACATCTCCCCCAGACTCAATAGGTTGCATATCCTCATGAAACTATAGTTGAAAAAATAATGGCTCTCACATATTTGACCTTATCCTTATACTTTTTCACTTTTTGCAAAGATTTATCAAGTGCCTCTGTAAGTTGATCAGTTTTGGAGACCAACTGATCATTTTTCTTCCTCAGCTTCTTATTATTTTATTACAATAACCCATTCTCAAAATGCACATGTTGATGGAGATTAGAGAGTTCTTAAATTTGGTTCTATAATCCTTGTATCTATTCTTTAAAGTGACCAACATGAAATTATCTGGCTAAATCCCCATATGCAATTACCTTCTGCAGACTGACCCTCATCATTTTTTCCTATAGTGGACGCATGCCCAATGGAACCATGAAAATCTTCAGGTAATGTATTGGGTAAAGGTGGGTCTTGTATCCACTTCCTAGTAGTTTTTGTTCCTTTTTACAATGGCTTGGATAGGGGAACATAGTCATCATCAGATGTAGGGTCATCATCCAAACCCTTTCATTTAGCTTCCACAATATGAGATAATTGAGGATGGGAAATAATACGAGTATGTTGATGTAATCAAGAATTAGGGTACCTGATTATTTTCTTCCTTTTACCTATTACACCATGTCCTTCGGATGTACCAACAATCTCTTTAACAACCTTTGTAATAACTACATCGGGATCATCAATATCACCTCCCTATTTGGATTTTGTTTTTGTCTTAGGTTCTATATTGGTTCCAATTTATGATGTTTCAGGACACTTGTCGTATTCTTTTGCAGGTTTCTTATTACTTATGTTTTCATCATTAGAAGGGGAGTGTTGAAGTTATGTTGGTGCTAGACATAAAAAATGTCCCGAAGACACGTTTTGTTTAGCTATTTTATCAAGGAGGAGCATTTTAACAAGGGCATGGTGGAAAACTGCCGATTGAGGTGACTGGCTATTCTTCTATACTGGTCCATCTTGTTGTAGAAATAATAGATCAATTCTATGAGAAATGATGCTAATAATAATCATAGGAAATATATCTTGCTACTAAGAATTCTCACAAGCATACATAGGAAAAATACAGAGAAGAAAAGAGATTGAATCACATGAATGAAGAGATGAATATTGGTTTGTATCATTTCATTGAATAATGATGAATAATAGTGTACATAAATAGTACATCCCTCATAGGAAAATCGAGTTGTATGGAGACAACTCATAAAGCTCAAAAGGTTGACTTAACAAAATATAGCAAACCCCCATAGGTGGCTAAAGCACTTCCCAAATCTACCAAGGACCTCATGAATTGGAAAAAGAATGAGTGAGTTGTCAAGGAGATATAAAAAACATGCTAATCCTAGAAAATGGAGAGAAATTCATGAAAGACGGGTTGGCAACAAAGGGACTCAAATTCCTAGTTAACTAGCTTTACCTTATCCACATAAAAGCAGGATAAAACAGAATATACTGTAAATATCTGTATACTAATTCTAGATGGTGGAAAAGTAGTAAATATCAACCCAAAATCATAAATAAAGCATTGCTGGTATATAGACGGCATGTATTGACTTTAAGGTGCAAGTGGATGCCAACTAATTAAGCTAGTGGGTGAATAATTAATCAAATAATGATTAATTATTTTATCCTAATTTATGAGTTGGTTTAATATATTCCAACACCTCCATATAAGTCTGAATTTATGATGGTATGTCAAAAATAACTACAACAAAACCCTGTGATTAACGTCTCTTTTAGCTTCCTTTTTAGCGTCCACTATCACTTTTAGTGTATTTTTCATCATTTTTTGGACAAAGTGGACGCTTTTCCACGAGATGGCACTTTTAATGGCATTTTTTGCGTCCCTTTTTAAAAGCTGGTGCTATTTTGGATGCTAATTATCATCCCAATTAGCATCCCAATTAGCATCCCAATTAGAGTCCCAAATAACGTCCCAATTAGTATCCCAGTTAGCATACCAATTAGCATCCCTTTTTAAAACTTAGTGCTATTTGGGACGTTAATTATCATCCCAATTAACGTCCCAATTAACATCCCAATTAACATCCCAATTAGAATCCCAATTAACATCTCAATTAGCATCCCAATTAGCATCCCAATTAGCATCCCATTTTAAAATTTGATGCTATTTTGGATGCTAATTAGCATCCCAATTAACATCCCAATTAGCATCCCAAATAGTGTCCCAATTATCATCCCAATTAGCATCCCTTTTTAAAAGTTGGCGCTATTTTGGACACTAATTAGCATCCTAATTAACGTCCCAATTGACATGACAATTAGAATCCCAATTAGAATCCCAATTAATGTCCTAATTAGCATCCACAAAAGCATCCCATATAACACCAAGAATAGCCTCCAAAAAAACGTCCTGAATAATATACACCATATATCAATCCAGGGTTAGCGATAGGAATTGTGCCATGAATTTTGGTAGGAAAAACATCCAACATAGTGCCAAGTATAGATCCAGGAATTGCTCCTAGAAAACATCCAACATAGTGCTAGGTATAGCACCTGGAATACTGCCAGAAATTTCGAAAGGAACTACGATAGGAATTGCACTAGGTTTAGAGCTAGGAATTGTGTTCGGGAAATGTCTAACATAACGTCAGATATATCAATGTCAATTTCAATGATCATGATCCATGTGATAGTACTTTTGGATCTTGATTTATCACAGTGGCACCTAAATGATCGTAATCATGGCACTTTTGGATCATGATTAATACTAATGAGGGGTAAATTACCTTAATGTCACCTAAATTGCTCTTATGGTATTTTAGTGTCCCCAACAACATTTGATAGACCCTAATGGCATATGATTCTCCCTAACAACATGTCGATGATGCATTACGATAATTATGATGGAGCATATGGATATTATTTGATAAGTATAAGAGTATATCATCCATTCTTGTGAGGTAGTATGGCTCCTTGCTCATTATTATCGCAATTGTATTGATGATGACTACGGCAATGACAACGGTGTTGATTTATTGTATGATGATGATGATGATGTGGATGTCAACGATGATTATGCATATGGTATCACTTTTGGATCCTAATTGTTTCTAATGGCACCTAAATGTCTGTAACAACATCTAAACAACCCTATTATCATTGTAATGACTGTAACGACATATAAACAACCCTATTATTATCGTAATGACTGTAACAACATATAAACAACCTTAACAATTACATGACATGAATCCTAATGTCGATGAGTGATTAAGAACACTAATGGCATATGTGTGACCATAATGACAATGATGACAATGATTTTGTTGATGATGTACTTGATGTTGACAATGATGATGATAATGAGGATGATGATTAAGATGATGTTGATCTACCATATGGCATTGATGATTTTGATGAAAACGTCAATGTCCACGATGATGATGCATGTCATAATACTTATGTTTACCCACTACTACATATGGGTCAAAAGTCCCACAAAAATTTGCCACGAAACAGGTAAAATCATTGCTTTCGTCGCTAAACAGTTTTAATTTGTTGAAAAAATTCAAAATTATCCCCATGTTTGTGGCTATTGTGACGAAATAGTGTGTTCTGTTGCTCTTGTGACGAAATCCCATATTGTCAGAAGGCATACATCGCTATTGCGACGGAATTGTGTATTCTAAAAGTTGTCCTTCATTAGTAACTTTTATATCATCATAATTGAAAGTATTTTCTTTATATTATATTGATGAAACAAGTCTTTGTTTCTCATTGTCATATTTGCACTCTATGCTCGCACCATCAATATGCATGTAATAGAATAAATAAGTGTAACAAAAAATGTAGTATGTTAGATAACAATTACATTCTAAATTTCTCTAAAAAATGTATGACATATCATACCATGTCTATCATGTTTACATCTATTATGACTAATACTGCTATAATTTTATCCCCACTACATTCAATACAAGTAGCCCATATCTAGGTGTCTTTCTATTTTTGTTATAATCTTTAGAAATGATGTTGGGTTTTTAATTAAGCTTTTCCGCAACATAAAACACATTACAATAAGTAATAACTAGAATTATAAATGCAACTCTTTCTAAAATAAATACATATTTTTCAATACTTTATGAAATATTAAAATATGTAATTACAACTCATCAATGTCTTGTCACCGGTATTGTCTTCATTAATTGGGATATGTTTCCTTTTCTTCTCTCATATTACTCTCTTTCCCTATGTCTAGTTTCATCATTTGAGAAATCTCCACTAGAATATGTATAACCTATAGATATATTACAACAACATTCTACTAAGTTAAGTGCAAAAATTCATGTAATAAAATATATACATGACTTGACATGAACATTTTGAAAATATACATGCGTAAAACCAACATAGGAAGAGACACAAAGAATAACCTCAAAATTAAATATATATGCATAGGATAATGCTCCAACTCTCTAACATACTCGCTAATATGTAGAATATGTATTTTTTTATACATGGATTCCTAACTTGTATTATATAGGGGAATCTTGTTTAACATAGCCTTATTGTAGCAACAAGGCTATGGTCACCCTTTAATAATTATTATGTCCAGAAAAGTGAGGAAAGAGAAAAAACCACATGGGGAAAATCCTCCCTCGAGATAGAAAAAGGCACAAAATTTGAAATATGTCTTCAACATATCTTCCTATTCACTTTGAATGAGCTGAATGAACTGCTTCTAGATGGAATACTTGTTGAAGAAATCATGAACTCCATGATCATGCGCTAGAGTGTAGCACCTGGAAGAAGGAAGAGGAGAGGTTCCTTGTATCTCATCAACTGATGAAGTAGGAGAATTATCTGAATGCTTCTTGCTGCTGTCAAACTCTTATACACAAACATAATCTGAAATGGAAAATAGATCTGTGCATACTCCTTTCCAAAGAGTACAAAAATTAAGACAATTTATTTCACACCCAATTCCCTGAATAGCTGCAAAATTGTGATGTGAATCACATGTCAATCTTCCAATATGATGTAGCTCCTTTCCAGATATGATATGAGGCTGATAAAACTCTAATATATCATAAATATTAGCATATGGAACAACAGGGACAAATGATTCAATGGCTCCATGAGGATATAGGGCTAGACTAGGAAAACTATGAGCAACTAGGAAAAATGATAGGTGTAAAAATATGAATGATGGATGGACATAAGATATTAACCATAAGTTTTTAGAAAAGATCCAAACATGTTTAATATCAATCCAAATATTACTAAGGTCATGGATAACCATCCACTGAAATCCTTCATTAAAGACTCAAGTGACTTCGTTCGACTAATTTCAGAAGAGAAAATTGACCCCAATGACATCATGGTGAGCTTTGATGTCGTGAGTCTATTTACCAAGATCCCATTAAATGAAGCCATTGAAGTCATTCATGAGGTCACTGACCCAAAGATAGCTAAATTCACAGAAATTTGTCTCCGCTCCATGTTCTTCAGTTTCTAAGGGGAATTCTGCGAACAAACCAATGAAGTAGTAATGGGGTCTCCCCTTTCACCCATTGTCGCCAATATTTTCATGGAGAAGTTAGAAAAGAAGGCGCTTGAAGCCTATCCATTGAAACCTAAATTGTGGAAAATATATGTGGATGACACTAATGTCATTTGGCCTTTTGGAGAACAAGAACTTAACAAATTCTTTGATTCAGCCAATCTGCTGACATTAAATTCACTATGGAAGTGGAAAAGGATGAGAGAATCCCCTTCCTTGATGTCTTAATCTACAAGATACTCGATGGTTCCCTAGGACATAAGGTCTTCAGAAAGAAAACCCATACTGATAGTTACCTCGATGCGGACTCTCACCATCATCTGGCACAGAAACTAGGAATCATCAATACCCTAGATATAAAAGCCTCTATGATTTGTGATGTTGAACATCTAAAGGAAGAACAAGGTAACCTTGTTAAAGTTTTCAAAAACATCGGTTACAAAGAAAATGACATTAAGATAACCTTTAGGAACCCCTTAGGCAAACCAAGAAACCCCAACCATCGCACTGACAAAAAGAGGGCCTACCTCCCTTACATTCAAGGCATCATGGATAAGGTTTCCAAAATCTTAAAAAAGAAAGAAATCCTTACAGCCTTTAAACCTCTAGAAACCATAAGGAAAAAAATGAGGACTGTTAAAGACAAGGTTGACGAGCATCAACAAAAAGGTGTCTAGAAGGTCACATGTTCTTGTGGCCTTAACTACATTGTGGAAACTGGTCGGTCGCTAAAGGTTAGATTAAAGGAACATGGGGCCAACATCCGCAACCAGCGTATCCACACCTCTGCCTTGGCGGAACACTTGGAGAGGTCTAAACATCATATATGTCTTGAAGATTCCTCGTTGCTTGCAAAAGAAACCACTACTTTAAAATAAGATTCAGAGAAGCCCTAGAAATTATCAAACACCCTAATAACCTTAATAGGGATGGTGATTTTGAAGTCAACAAGGATTGGGTCTCCCTTATCAAATGTCAAAACAAGTCCGAATTATCTAAGTTTTAACCTATATTAATTTAAAAAAAACCCTAATATCTTAATTAAAAAACCTTAATATTAAAAACAAAAAACCCTAATATAAAAAATTTAATAAATTTTTTTTTTTTATACACTTCAATTATAAACTTTACTTTATAAAAACTTTATTAATATTAATATTAAAAAACTTTATTAATATTAATATTATTAGAAACTTTATTAATATTAATAATAATTAAAAACTTTAAAATTAAAAACTTTAATTAAATAATTTTTGTACTTCTTTTTTTTTAGAAACTATAATAATTTTAAAATTTTGAAGCTTTAATATGATTTTTAAAACTTTAACCTTGTAGAAAAGCTAAGAAACTTTTTAAAAAACGTTTAATAACCATTAAGTTATATTTTTAGAACTTTGTAAACTTATTGGAAAAGAATTATGAAATTTTTTAAATATTATTAAAAAATTAAAAATTTTAAAATTATTAATAATTAAAAAAATTAATTTTTTTTAATATTCTACCTAAACCTAGGATTAGTCGGTCTACTTTAATTAATAATTTTGGTAACTTTACGAACATAAGCTTATTTATTACTCCAGAGCTGCAGCTAATCCAACTGACTACTTGTCCTAATGATGGTTCCCAATTCGGAATCGAAACGTCAACTAAAAATGTCTACTGCGGAATTTCCAGAAAAACCCTAGTTCAACCTAACTCACCGTATAAACTTACAAACTGAAATATAATAAAGACTTCAAACCATGTAAGATAAATATCCTTGCATAAGAGACCAATGAGGAATCAATTAGTGAACTTGGGATTTGTATAATCTTAGGATTATTCAGAGGTATGGTAGATAATATGGATGGTGTTATGATATTTGTATCAACCTACCTATATGGTTCTAAATCATAATCCAAAAGATCACATATAAGCATATCAGTAGAATCATGGGAATACACTGGTAATGAATCCTTTGTATGAATAGAGGAACGAATGAGATGTTCACAATCTTCAAGGAGGCTCTGAGTATTGATGCCAACAACAAAGGAGGAGATGTTGAATCACATGAGATCAAGTAAGGTAAGTGGTATGACACAAAGAATGATTGATTTAGCTAAGAAAACATCCTGGAATTCACTGGGTTGCACACTATCAAGGAGAGAGGTATGCACACAGTGTGAAGGATTTGGCACATGGATCTCAGAATCTAAGATAGGATATTTAGAGAAAAATGAATAGGTGATAGGATCATCATCAATATAAATAGAATCTCCATAGATTCTTCTTTTTCATCATTACCATCACAAGAAGAAAAAATCACCTTCAAGAGACACTAAAAAAGATGGCTCTTCAATATTTACTTCTTCATTGAAGGAGGAAGCATTAGGGGAATTTTGAGGTCTAAAATGGGCCTCATAAGAGATATAATAAAATATTATGAGTTAGGCATTTTGTGGGGAAGGTATATTTACAACTCATCTCTTACACTATAACCAATGCAACTATGGTCAAGTTAAATTGAAAAGATGCCTAAAATAAAACCAATAAAAAAATCATATTTGATATGACTAAAAGTAAAGTACTTTTCAGTACATAATTACTTTCGAATGTAATATGATGAATGTACTTATAAAGTAATGAGTGGGCCTAATGGTTAAGAGCATGTGTTTCCTCTTAGGAGGTCACGGGTTCAAATCCAGAGGGGGTAGTTATGTACACCTCTGTAGACTTTAGCAGTTAAATTGCTGCGCAAAGGGGGGTCCCTTGTCCCACAAACAAGGGGGTCTCATACACCAATTTTGTGTCTCGCTTGGCGGTGACCTTAAAAATAGATTATTATTATTATTATTATTATTATTATTATTATTATTAATGTAATAGTAAAATAAAATATATTAATTTTGAAATTTGAAACATAAGTTACTTTTTCAATATTCAAAATATGTTTTTAAACTATGTATTTATAATTTTGAATTTTAAACATAAAGTTAAATTTAAATGAATAAATTTTCTTTTCATATATATATATAATAAAAATTAATTTTAAAATATAAATATAAAACTATAAATTAAAAAAAAATACTTTTAAATTTATTTTTCATCTTTTTAATACACCAAGTGTAAACTCATTTTTAATAGTTTCTTATGATAAATATTATGTATATTACATATCGTTTTTATTGCAATAATTAATAACATCATTAAATAAATTTTAAAAAAAAGTGTTAATATTGGGATGAATGAACAATACATAAATTTCTACCACGAAAAAGTTGAGTTAATATTAACCAAAATAAGATTATATGTAATAAACATTATTAATATATGTAATAAATTTTTTAATAATATAACATATTATTATGATATAATAGTTCATTCAAATTGTTACATTAAGGTTTTTGGTTTTGTAACTTGAATGTACAAGACTAATTTATGTTGGCATAGATACAAGTGTTTGAAAGGTTAAAAGATGATAATACAATATGAACCTTGAATAATACCTAAATTTTTAAAACAAGTAGTATTAATATTAAAATTCAACCTGATGATAATATACATAGTAATTTATTATAATATAATATTTTATTTTTATAAAATAAATAAATATATATTTTATATTTAAATAATAATTATAATTTTTTATTAAATATAGTAAGTATTTAAAAAATAAAAACTATTAATCATCAAATTGTTTTTATTAAAAGATCAAATTATTTTTATTATAAGATGTTAAGTGATTTTGATTTTAAATAAAGATTTGACATATATATTTTAAATATTAAAAAATTAAGTATATAATTTTAGTTTTGAATATACATTTTACTTTTTTCGTATTTGTAATTTATTTTATATTGAAATATAAAGAGTACTTTTTTTTCTAAGTACTTTAAAAGTAATTTAGTGCATTTATATTATATTCAAAAATAATGTATGAGTACTATTTTCATAATGAATACTTTACTTACAATATTGATATAGTTAACTATGGGTTTTCACTCACCAATTAAAATTGACAAATAAGCATCCTTAACTCAACCAATGTCACCTCAACTATTATAGATGATGTCATCATCTAGAATGTGATTGGTTCTTTTAAAGTGGATTTTTATAGTACATTTTTTTTACGCCCATTTTTTACCTCACAATTCCCCTAATGCATTCGAATCAAAGAGGGTAGAAGCAACATGAACTATATGAGAAACTTCTTCATCATGATCAACTTCATCAGAGACTGTAGAGGCCAAGAAATCTTGAGAGAGAGAACAAGAGGAGATGTTGGGTTCGCTCCATGCTTCATCTTCTATTTCCTGCAAACCAAAATCTTTGTCCAAATTCTTCCAAAACTCAAATGGATACTCAGCAGAATCTATGAGATGATGTATATTTGGAGACATTCTCAAACACATAATTCCAAGCTCTATCACAATTATTTATCCAATCAATATTCTCTTCATAAAACATAGGTTCACTCAATGCACCAATGGAGACATCAAAGAGACACTGCCTCTTCAAGTATTCACTCATCTTGGGCTTGCAATCAACATAGTTGAAAGGAGATAGTAGAGGAACTTTTGAATCCATATTGAAGTTGATGATATGCTCTAGATATACTCTATGCAACCTATAAAACAAAACTAGGAGAATATATTGTAAGCTAGACAAGCTCTTCTTCTGAGGGGGATATGGGACTAGATGCGCTCCTCAACTCTATAGAACTTAATCAACCTTGCTGCTCTGATACCATGTAGAATATGGAAAGGTTTTGCTCCCTATGGCTTTAATACCATGTAGAAATAATAGATCAATGATATGAGCAATGATGCTAAGAAGAAGCACAGGAAATAGATCTTGCTACTAAGAATTCTCACAAGCATACACAGGAAAAATAGAGAGAAGAAAAGAGACAGAGTCACATGAATGAAGAGATGAATATTCATGTGTATCCTTTCATTTAATAATGATGAATAATGGTGTACATAAATAGTACATCCCTCATAGAAAAATTGAGTTGTATAGAGCCAACTCATAAAGCTCAAAAAGGCTGACTTACAAAAATATAACAAACACCCATAGGTGGCTAAAGCATTTCCCAAATCTATAAAAGACCTCACGAATTGGAAAAAGCATGAGTGAGTTGTTAAGGAGATAGAAAAAACATGCTAATCCTAGAAAATGGAGAGAAATTCATGAAGGATGGTTTGGCAACAAAGGGACCTAGTTTTCTAGTTGACTAGCTCTACCTTATCCACAGAAAAGTAGGATAAAGCACGATAAAGCATAATTTCTTGTAAAGATCTGTATACTAATTCTGGATGGTCAAAAGGTGGTCAAGATCAACCCAAAATCAGAAATATAACATTCTTTGGAGATATATGACATGTATTGACTTTACGGTGCAAGTGGATGCCAACTAATTAAGCTAGTGGGTGAATAATTAATCAAATAATGATTAATTATTTTATCCTAAGTTATGAGTGGGTTTAATATATTCCAACACATTTGGAGTCTTCTCCACATAAAATATGGAATATTTACCTCATAACCAGGTTCAAAATGCATCAAAAACTGAATATGATAGAGGAAAGCGTAGAAAAACCTACCTTCACAAGTCAGGAGTTTTTGTATAACCAACAATCGGTCATACCACTGTGGAAGCAAGCCATATTGGGAAATCCCCTTCGATTAGTCACAGTTTTGAAACCCCTTTCACATGAATCAGTTTGAGGCCTTTTGCGACACCGCCTGATTCTTGAAACACTTTGCCGTTATTCTTGGAAATCTCATTGTCTCAATAAATTGTTTCTTCTAAAACTGTCAGCTGAACATTTCCAATTTTTGCAACTTGGCCATAGAAACTCAAGGAGACTATAACATAGCCTTGTCGTTATATCCTTTGAGCCTTTGAAAGAAAGGAAACCAACCATATTTCTTGAACATACCCTGACAGGAAAAAAAATTATGGAAATTTTTCTAGAGCTTGGAAGGTAGGAAATTCATTACAGTAGAAAACCATGGTGGCAAGGTGAATGCTCGGCGGTGAAGAGGTAAGGAACAAAAGGGATAGCTTGAACTAGAAAAAAAAGATTTAAGATTCAAATGGATCCTAGAACAAGGATAAAACAATACAGGTAAACTCAGAGTTAACAGGGAAATCATGGTTACATGTAGTGAGATATAATCGCATGCACCTCCAAATCGGGGAGAAAGATAGGAATGATCAACTAGAAGCATATCTCCATGATAATAAATTAACCCTATGATGGACAAACCTCCAATCGTAGTCATGGTTATTATGAATTGAAGATAACAAATAATCAATCTCGTAAGAAGGACAAAGTGCATCATCATATATGGTGGAGGAATAAGATCTGGAATAGTCGAAAAGGTTATGAGGTGAATCATAATATCTGACATTATAGATATATTCAATAATTTTATGCTATTTTATTATCTTTAATAAATTTAAAAATAAAATTAGTTGATTTACCTCAAACCTACCATTATGGTGGATACTCCTTGAAATATTTGACCTTGATCAAAACCCCAAGTATCTTTAGAAAATAACCAGTGCGTAAACTTGAAGTACATGAACCTTTAATGTAAGAATTAATCCTCTATGGAGTGTAGAGATAGTTTATATGATGCTATGGACTAAAAAAAACAACTACTAAAAAAAATTCAGGAGTGCTGAAATCTGAGGATCCAAAACAATTGTAGCGGAAATTGATGAAAAAGTATGAAACTGAGTCCAAGGTTTGTAACAAGAAGGTGAAAAAGACCTTGGACAAACCAACTGCAACCATCGTAACTTTGTGAGACTTTATTTGATCAAACTAACTAAAATTAGCTTGAATCTGGAATAACACAGGAAAATGAGTCTGATGGTCTTCGACATATCCTTTGTCATGGCACATTTCCGACTATTTGAATAGATTTTTCTGAAGTCAAACATAGGAAGAAATCATTGTATTAGTAAACCTTAAAGAATGATTGTAACCAATGCGAGGCATCTCACCTTTGATGTGAATGAGTGTGAAGATTCCATGGTACATTTCGCTAGGTACAAATAAATATCTTGAAGTCGAGTCACCTAGCGAAATCTGCTAGATAGAGGAACATGGGTTTTTCCTACTATCAATAGAAAGAGTACCTGCCATTGATGTAAACAAGCCTTAAGGTACCAAGAAAAATCTATACCCTTGAGCCTAGATAAAGTGTTGTAGTCGATAGGACAAGGGTTCTTGGAAGGAAGGCCTTGAAGAATACTTCATCATCCAACATGAGAGAAAAATGAATTATTTGAAAACAAAATATCAAATGGAAACTTTACCTGTTGGCTACCCAGTTTTCAAGCAAGTTGCAGTCTAGCTTCCCAGCATCCTGGTTTAGACAACCAAACTCATTTTTTTTAAGGAATGGAACAAGAAATTATTTACATCTATACATCAGAAATTCAGGATCAAGAATTTAAGTAGAAAGGAAAAGAAGATTCCTCTCCTGGACAACCTCCATCTCTAATTGTTCTGATACATCGTGAATAAAATATTCTTTGGAAATGGGTTGACGATATAACCTAAGTCGATGTCTATTCACCACAAAATAAATCTGAATGTCATCACTAGTTCTAATCCTGATTGAACCATTTTCAAATACTTTCTCAATTTCATAAGGCCATTTGGAATGTTTTCACTTGAAATTCAAGTGGCATCAAAACATGTTTCCTATACACAAGTTCATAAGGTGTATGGCCTCTAGTATTTCTCCAAGTAGTCATGTAAGTCCAAATTTCTTCCGGGAGCTTGTTCACCAAGTCTTTGTGATGTAATTAAACAACCTTCGTAAGAATAGATTCCAACACCTTGTTTGTAGATTATACCTGCCCGTTTTCCTGCAGGTGATAGGGAGAGGATTTGTAATGCTTAATTTTATATTGTTCCACAAGAGGTTTCATTGCATTGGAAGTGAATTGTGTTCCCTGGTCAGACACAACTTCTCGAGGCACACCAAAACGAGTGAAAATATATTCATATAGAAAATCAATAACATAATTTTCTATATCCCTAGCAAGTGAGTTAGACTCTACCCATTTGGTTACATAATTGATGCAAACTAAAGTATATTTCTTTTTACTTGACATGGGAGAAATTGGACCTATGAATTCTAAAGCCCACTTTTCGAAAGGTTCGATCAATAACTGTGCATGCAGTGGCATCTCATCTGCTAGTGTAGTCCTTCCCATTCGTTGGAAATTATCACAACCTTTCACATACCTAGTAGTATTTTTAGAAAGGTTTGGCCAATAGTACCTTAGATGCAAAATTTTGTAGGTAGTTCATTTGTCTAAAAAATGGCCTCAACATGGTCCATCATGGAAAGCTTTGAGTATGTTGTTCTTTTCATCTTCCTGCACACATCTTCTAATTATCAAATTAGGACATGTACGAAACAGATCTCTCCTAACCCAGGAGTAGTTGGAACTCAACTGAATAACCTTTCGCTTTTCTCGTGCTGGCATATCCTGTGGAAATTTCCCTGATGCTAAATAATTTTCTATATCTGCAAACCACAGTGAATTACTAGACACAACAAACAAATATTCATCGGGAAAAGTATCATCTACTAGAGTAGGACCACTATTGTCATTATTATTCCTAGAAAGAAAATCAACAACAATATTTTCTCTACCAGGTCTATCTAAAATAGTAATATTAAATTCCTGTAGTAGAAATAGCCACCTAGTAATTCTTCCATTAGTGATAGGTTTATTCATAAAAAATTAGATTGTCGAATGACCAGTATGGACAAAAGTTTAATAACCAGTTCTATAGTGTCTAAATTTTCTGATGGCATGTACTACGGCTAAAAATTCCTTTTCAGTAATGATGTAGTTAACTTCTACAGGAGTAAGGATCTTACTGATGAAATAAATAACATAAGAGTTCTGGTTTCTCTTTGTCCAAGCAAAACACGTAAATATATATCAGAAGCATCTGTTTGAATGTGAAAAGGGATGGACCAATTTGGTTTGCTTAATACTAGAGCTGCTGATATTTTTTTTAAGATATCAAAAGAAATCTCGCAATATGAATCCCAGGAAAATAAAACATCCTTGGCAAGCAGTTTAAACGGTGGTGTAGCTATTTTAGTGAAGTTTTCGATGAACCGTCTATAGTAGCCTGCATGTCCTAGAATGCTTCATACGTCTTTCTGCAATCGAGGAATTGAGAGTTGATTAATTACTTCAACCTTAGCTAATTCAACCCTAATTATTGTTATATAAATGTGATGACAAAGGACAACACCCTCAATTAAGAGAATCTTACATTTTTCATGACCAAGAGAAAGATTGGATTCTTGACAATGTTTTAACATTTTCTCCAATTTATGAAAAACTTCTTCAAAGTTATTTCCTTATACTATAAATTCATGCATGTATGCTTCTACATAGTCATGGATTACGTCAACAAAAAATCCTAGGGAATCCCTTTAAAATGTGGTAGGGGCATTACATAATCTGAAAGGTAGGACTCTATAAGCATATGTTCCCCATTGTTATAGCTAATTTTACCACAATTGGTAGATCACACCTTTATGGCCTTTCATGTCCCTTTGCAGACTCCTTAGACCCCCCCTTGCTCAAGTTATACTTTGATCAACAATGAAATTCCCTAAAAACACATGTTTATGTGTATACATGACTTTTAATCCAATACCCGCGTGTACATGCAACTTTTGAGAAACATGCATAAAAACAAAAAAAATTGGACTTCTCCTCATAGATTCCCGAATAACTTGACTCTTGGCCTTCCATATGCCTAGAAAATTCTTGGAGTCGACTCTCCATTTCCTAGTGGAGGGCTATATATTGAGCCTCTTGGATGCATTGAAGGAGGAGAATTTTGGAGAGAAAGGAAACTATAGTTCATTATTGCCTCACTTGTTTATGCTTGAGTCTGCATCCCTTTGTCCCTTTGGAGCACACATTGTTGCTCTTCCCAAGATTTACTTTTCTTTGTAATCTTTACATTGAGATGGAGGATTGAAGTCATGGAGTCCCAAGTGGAGGAATCGATTTCTCCGTTTCAACGAGGTTCCAACATAGTTTGTCACTGTTCTATCTCTGTTTATTATTAATAGAAATGTTCATTTCTCGTCCATTACATGTGTATAAATATGGATATTTTTTCCATGGATGTAGTTATATTTGCTTATACATGATGGTTTATATATTCTAGAGTAGGCCTAACACTTTGATATATATCATACTTGTCTTATTTGATGTTGTTGAGAATGAATTGCAAATGCAAGAATGCTGGAAAAGCTCAATGGGGATCTACATCAACCGCCTGGAATAAGGTACGCTTCATATCCCTCAGTGTTAGATGTATTTATTTCTCTGGCATATTGGAATGGATTGATTTCTGGTGTCATTCAATCTGTTGTGGTCTACCCCAAGCCATAGTAAGTTTCTTTCGGTAACAGAATTGGCGACTCTGCTGGGGAGGTTCCTTGTTTTTCTTTGGGGATTGGGTGCACAATGTGCTTGAACTACTCTCTATATCTCTATGTTTCTGTGTCGGGTCCAAAATTAGGTTTTCCCATTAGTGTCCCGAGGAAGTGATTTTAGTCTTAGATTTTCATTTTACCCCCTCTTTCTTCCTGTACTTGAGTTTTTTCTTCACAAATGTGTATACATGCGGGTTTTTCCTGAATTTCCATGTATACACGTAGGTTTTCTGTGAACATTTGCATATGTTTCCCTTTTTAGTTTGATTTGGATGATTGAGAGTTGTTGGGTGAATTTTGAATCTTGTAGAGTCTTCCTGGGTACTGTTGGTGTCTTCCTACTACCTATGTTTCTGACCAGAGACATTTTTTATTTTCTTTTTTATTAGAAGTTGTTCTTGTCATCTTGTTTCCTTTTTTATTTTGGTATTAGTGCATTATATTTCTTTTATCTTAGTGCCTTACTTGGCTGATATCTGAGAGTTGCTGCAGGTTCTAAGAGTTGTAGAGTCTTTTGTTGCTTTCACATATCATTTATTTCAAAAAAACTAAAATATTTTATTTTTGGCATGTTTATGCATTTTTGCATTTGCATTTGCATGCTACTTGCATTAGGTTTGCTTAGTTTATTAGTAATCAAGATTTCATATAGGAATGGTTGCATTGTCATTTGAAGGAAAAATATGCATCTCATGTAGTGGCATACCCCGTTTTCTCATTTAAATACAAAATTGCACTTGGCATTTTTTGTTAGGTGTGCATATTTAATTTCACTGTTAAGTCATAACATCATTGGTTGCATGGTCATTTCCTTAGAGTAATCACAATTTCTAAAATAAACGGTTAATTTAAAATGAATTACACATTTTTCTTTGATAGGGTACATCAACAAGCTTAGGTTTTAGAGTCTTGGGATAGTTTATTGTGAGTAAATTATCCAAGACTACTAAACAAAACAAGTAGGTGTTTGTCCAGGTGAGAGAGTGAAATCCTTGGTATAATTAGTGTTCTCGGGAGGCTCCTCTTACACAAGATTTAAGCACAAGGAAGCATACACCTTTGTGGTGGGGATGGCCCCTTGCCACTTTATGTGAGCTCCAGAGATATTTCTAGGATATTATTCATATCTAGGGGAGTTTGAGGTAGCTTTATGCGTTGAATATGAGGGCCACTATAATTGGTTACACACCTCCACTTGTAGTGTATGAGAGTCTCAATCCTCTCCTAGGCGAGACATACCTGTTGCATTCTGGAGCTCACTTATACTCCCCTTGGCTGCTTTCATTTTGTCTTAGATTCTCTTAGGAGTGTGCTATGTGTGTGCTAGATTTCTCTAGGGTTCATAATTAGTTTGAGTCTTTTTATTTTTGTGTAGTCATCGTGGATCCGAGAACATAATTTCGTTGTTCTTGACGTTTAGTGGGTCTTCCGCCTTCTACATCTCCTCCTCCTTCACGGAAGAGAGCTAGATATTTTGGGTGAACTCATACTCACTTTGATTCACACACTGATCTCACTATGAGTCATACATATGAGATCCCAGAGCACCCCCCTTCTCCACTCCCTGGGGCAGAGAACATGCCTGATAGTGTATATGGGACTCCGGAAGAAGCCAACCACTTTGAGGTTGGTATGTCATATAATGTGTGATCACAATTTCCAGATTATGTAAACACAGACCGCCGATATTCTTCACATAGGTAGAGTAGTGAGACTAATTCGATACCCTCTAGCAGTGGCCCATTTACATTTGGCATGGAAGACATCTCAGAGTTCGTTCCATCATTTAATGTCGGATCTGGTTTTGACCCTAGTGCTATGACTAGGGGCACTGCCATCCAGATAGGTTTGGTAGTGGTCATATTGCACCTTCCACTTTTGTTGTGGGAGACTCTTGATACCTATTACCTAGGCATAATACTAGTGTCCCCGTTCGCAAAAATGGCCCTAGACATGTGAACATTGGAAGCACCAGTTATATTCCATCTTATGCTCCATCGCCCACTGCACCTATCCTTTCAAATGTGTTTTTAATGTTGCATCCTCCCCATAGCTCACATGGTCCTTCGAACAGTGGTACTACCTCTATCCATGTTGCTCCCTCATCTTCCCATACCTTTGTATCACAAGGCTATGTGCGTCCTTACGTGTCGACAGGTTATGTACCACCTTATGTCTCTAGGGGTCAATCTACTTATCAGTCCTATAATTATGGCTATGTAGCACCCTAGTCTCAATGTATTCCGAATTAGAACATTCCCATGTACCATTTTATGGGTCAAGTGGGAGGAGGCTATTATCCCACTGGCTAGAGCCACGGTGTTTATAACAACCAGACTTACATGAAACGATGTTATCAGGGAGTGTGGAACCAGATGAATTAACCTAGGATCCATTTCCTAGTGACGCTAAAATTTCCCGATTTATCAAGATTGACCAATGATTTGGTATCTCATGATCAGACATGGAAGGTTGTTTCCTCCAAGCTTCCTTTGGTGTAACACCCCGGTTTTGACCCTATTTGCATTAAATTATATATGATGTAAATATTGTATTTAATCATGGTGTGGAGCTAAAGACCAAAGCCCCACCATCGATTTGGTTTTTTGTGTTTCAAAAATTAAAATCGATGCCGATGGTATTTCGTGCTAGCCAACACATTATAATTTTGGACGTCATGTAAATATGCCATTTAATTATATACCCACAACTAGCTATGTCAGTGCAACATTAAAAGAGATGAGGGCATGATTTCCTAAGGATAAGGAGGGGTATATTCAATCCTTTGAGCTAATGGGGAACAACCAAATGTCAAAGGGAGAACCCATCAAACTCTCAACCACCCATTTTTTATTTTGTGCCCAATCATTTATTTCTTCCAGAATTTGGCTGAGGAAGTTATTTCCTTGGTATGTGCAAGGTATGGAGGTCAAAATTAGAATTGAGAAGAGTACCCATTTTTGAAAAATGTGTTTTTGGGGCAAGTAAATTCCCAAAATTCTTCCCAGTCCCTCATGCATCCATGTTTTTCTCTTCCTCATGTTTTTGGAGAGCTCCTCAGTTTTTCATTTACGTTGGTTGCTGTTTCTTTATTTTTTTCCCATGGATGGGAATTTGATTTTTCAATGATCAGTGGCTAAGATATCTCCCTAACATTTTATTTTTGTAGTTTCCTCACTCACATTGGTAGCTCTCTCATGTTTTTGGAGCTGTTGTGCATTCCCCATTCACATTTTTTACAGTTTTCTTCATTTCCCCCATGACTAGGAGTCATTTTTGGAAAGCTTAGTGGTTGGGATCTTAGCTTCATTTTTGTTTTTGTTTCCCAAGTTGGGGATCCATTTTTTTAATGCCCAGTGAATTGGAGAGGATACCACGGTTTATGGCTGTTTGTTGAGGCCATTTATTCCCACATGAAGCCAATAAATGTTTGTTCAAATCAAATTTGGTTCCTAGTGTTGTTTTACCCACTTACCATTTCCAATTTTGGCTTCTAGGACCTTGTTGTCCATGCCCAGAACCTGTATCTTGTGTGTATGCATATTTTGTTTTGGTATGAAAGGATTTGGAGTGGAATTGGGTATGAACTAGCTTGATAAACCTAGTGTAGGAAGGAACCTCACAGACAGATCTGGGGATCTAGTTTTCTTCTTTGCACACCTTGAAGAGCATTGGTAGGGAAGTCATAGCCCGAGGGACTTTGTAGCAGATAAGGGGATGCTTCCTTGTGTTGGCTATGTTGGTTTTTTAGAAGCCAAGCCAGATCTGGTGTAGGTATCGATAGCTCTGTGGTTGAGCTCACGAGCTTAGCAGTTCAATATTTCCACCTCCTTAGCAGCATGATAAACCCAAATGTAGTTTTGGCTTGGATGAATTTTTATATATCCTTGGCTATGTGTGAGTCTTCTAGTGTTCCCTTATTCCTTGTGGGAATCATGCCCATATTCAGGGTGGTAGTGGTGCTGAGAGATTGAAGAGCACAATGGCCTATGGTTGGGTGGAACATTGCAGTGACGTAGTTGGTTGTGGAATAAGCTTCTTTCAAGATAAGTAATTTGTCTATTTTATCTCTACAACTGTATTTGTTTATTTAATGAAATGTGAACAGGATGAATACTTGAATGAAATTTAAATGCTTCCGATGTGTATTGCATGTTTTATACATCTGTGTATGTTTTTCTTTAGTTCAATGCATTTTATATTACGTTCATGGGGCTTAGATTTCCCAGATTGATAGCACCATAGTCGTGTCCTCTCTCTGGTAGAAGGGTGGGGATGTGACATTCGAAAATTCCAAACTTTGAAGGTAAGAGTGGTGAGGACCATGCTGAGCACGTTACTACTTTCCATGTATGGTGCTTTTTAAATTCGTTGGACCATGATTCCATTCATTTATGGTTGTTTCAACGCACCCTCATGGGTCCTGCGATGAAATGGTATATAGAGTTTCTTTGGGGCACATATCAGACATTCAATAACTTATCCATGACCTTTCTCACCCACTTTTTCTCGTACTTGAGCTCTTATCAACATTTCAGAAAGATAAAGACACACATATTTCTGACCATATCCAAGAGTGGCATAGACGAAAGCGGTTGATTAAGGCTAACATTCCACCATAATTTCTCTTGGAATGGTTCATCAAATCATTATTGCCATATATAGTGAAGGATGTTTCTACATATGGAGTGATGCATGCAGAACAAGATATATTTCGAGCTCAACAACTAGATTTAATTTATGGTCAGTTAGGTCTCTTATATGATATTGTTTCGAACACACCACGATCCAATTTTGATCCTAAGTTCAAACATGGGCTACATGTTGATGGCATTAATGGCTCTGCGAGTACTAAACCCATAGAATCGGTTACAAATAAAATGAAAAATTTGTCTATTAACCAGTTTGCGTTAGGACAAGCTACGACTTCATCTTATCCCACCCAATCGAGTACACTTGGTGCAATTGTCGAACCAGAAGGGTAACCGCCGACCTAGACGGAACACGAAAAAGGGAAGAAATAATCGTAACATTGGGAATAGGGACATAAATGATAATGATGACAAGAACGATAAGAATGTTGGGGAGGACAAGAATTCCAAATATAAGGTCAAGTTCCCTTGCAATATTTGTGGGGCAGAACACCTCACTCACTTTTTCCCTCGTATGGAAGATGCCTCAAAATTCATCATACAGAGCCCAACTGTGTTGACAAATCCTTTACCTTACAATCAAAATACGAATTCGAGGACCTTGGAATCTAGAAGTGCTTATGGTGGGAATCAAAACCCGTGGAACACTGAAAGTGGCCATGGATGCATCAACATGATGTCCGTCGAGAATGTTGTGATACGAACTAAGGATTATGGTTCGTTGCAACCCGACCTAGGAAAAGAACCTGCTCCTCCCGAGATCCCTTTTCATATTGATAAGCATAGTGACAAGCATGAAGTTCCACCTTGCATTCCTAAGGGGGTCTTAAATTATTTGGGGCACATTCCTAATTCTCGAGCCTCCCAACACTATTCCATTGTCAAGGATTTGGGCCAGAATCCTTATGCAATGTCCTCCTTAGAATCCCTTCAGACTTTCCCTTCACAACAGAAAGATTTGTTTTCTTCTCTTGGGGTGGTTGATTCACAACCTTCCACATTGAATAAATTCAAAACCCATGAAGTCCAACCTCATTTTACTTACCATGTGGCTCTCCTTATCCATGTTGAGTGTATGAACAACACAATTAAATGCACAGTGATTGATGAAGGCATTGCGGCTTCTGTGAGGTCTTTATCCTGTTGGAAGGGTTTAGGTTCTCCTATTTTGTCAAGATCTGGAACCATGTTGAACTATTTTGATGGGAGATCATTTTGGTAGCATGGGATACTTCCTTCTTTTGAGGTCCAATTGGGAGGGAAGACCATGTCGATCGAGGTTGAGGTGGTTGATGCACCCCTTGACTATAATATTCTATTGGGTCGTAATTGGATCTATAACATGAAAGCAGTCACATTGTCTCTCTTCTAAATTGTTTGTTTCCCTTTTGAAGGGAGGATAGTCATGATCACGCAAAAAACATTTGACAATTCCAGTAAGAAAGCATTGTCGGGAGCTACTATCCTGGTCATCGATAATTCTCAGTCAACAACTAAGAATGTTGGGGTGGGAATGTATTCATTATTAATGGGAACTTTCAATATTTCTGCACCAATTCTTACAATAGGTTCTAGCCTTCATTGTGAATCGTAATCATTGAGTTCTATTCCATTTTGCATTTCACATTTGGAAGACCCTTGGACTCTGCCTTCTCTGAGTATTTTGGATGAAGATCCTAGACTTACCAGGATGGACATATTGTTATATAAAAAGGATATTGCAAATCAAGCCACTCTTGGTCCTATTGTAGATCCTAATCCTTACTCTTCGCGAATGGAGGAGGAGAACCCATATGCACTGCCTGCTTGGGAAATTTCTTCGTCACACTCTCATGATTGCTTTGATGATGCTTTTCCTTTAGATGAAGCTATCCTCGAATCCATGAATGGTTTAGATGGGCCTTGGGAGGAGTTGCACCATCGCTCTTACTTTCTCCCAGAGCTTGAACGTTTTGAGTGTGATGACTATAGGGCGATCCTTAGCGATAAAGTTCATAGGACCATGGTTCCATTAGGTGCCGCTCCTGGTATGTTTTCTGAATGAAACATGGATAATTTGTCTCCAACTATTCCTATCAACATTTATTGCACTCCTGGAAAAATTGAAAATGTGTACATTGGGGTGGACTATTCCCTCGATGAAATTGAGGCATACACTAATATTTTCAAGGAATTCCGAGTTGTTTTTGCTTTGTCATTTGATGAAATGCCTGAAATAGACCCTCGGATTGTTGAACATGAGATTAATACCTATATGGAAGCTAGACTTATTCGAAAACGCTTGTGAACGATGAATCCCCGTAAGGATCCTACTATTAAGGAAGATATAGAGAATTTGCTCAAAGATGGAATTATTTGTCTAGTTCCCTTGACTGAATGGGTATCCAATCTTGTTACGGTTGATAAGAAATAGGGGAATATCTGTGTGTGCACTGATTTTTGAGACTTGAACAGAGCTTGTCTTAAAGATAACTTTCCCACACCATTCATAGATCATATTTTGGATGAGTGTGCGGGAAGTGAGGTGTTCTCGTTCATGGATGACTTTTCAGGGTATAATCAAATTCATATCAAACCCGAGGATCAACATAAAAGGACTTTCATTTGTCCTTGGGATATGTTTGCATACCAAGATTCCTTTTGGCCTTAAAAAATCCGAAGCTACTTTTCAATGGGTTATGAACTTCTCTTTTCACAACCTTAAGCAGATTATTGAAGTGTATCTTGATGATTTAGTTGCTCACAACTCTCATTTGAGAGTGGATCAAATTGACATTCTACTCTTGGTTTTTGAAAGACGTCACCAATATCAAATCTGGTTAAATCCTCAAATGCACTTCTTTTCTAAGAGGTCGATTTCTAGGGGTTTATCATTTCTAAGGAGTGAATTAGGGTCATCGCTCTTAAGGTTGAGGCAATACTTTGATTGTCTCCCCCGTGCATGATTAGACATCCTCAGAGTTTGCAAGGTATGGACAACTTCTTGCGGAGGTTTGCTGTCAATATTTCCAATTTGACCAAGGGTTTCATGTGCCTTTTGAAGAAAGATAAGCATTTTATCTTGGTTGACCGAGCCCAAAAGTCTTTCGATGCATTGAAGAAATCCTTGGCATCGATCCCCGTGCTTAGTCCACCTGTCTATAGCCACGATCTCTTATTATATGTGGCCGCATGACAAGGGACGATTGGTATGGTTTGGTTCAAGAGAATGAGGAGCTTCAAGAGCATGTTATTTATTATCTTAGCTGAAACCTCATTGATGCTAAACTTCGTTATGCTCATGTTGAGAATCTAGCCTTTGCTATCGTCTATGCGGTTCAACAATTGAGACATTACATACTCCTTCGCTAGAATTTGGTTTCAGCTCACATCAATCCATTTCAGTTCATCCTCACCAAAATAATGATAGGGGGAAAATACAATAAGTGGATTGTGATTTTGCAAGAATTCAATCTCGATTTTGTTTTGGCAAAGTAAAAGAAATCATTTATTTTTGTAGAACTCATATCGAATTTTACTAGTTTGAATGAAGTTGAGGTTCATGAAGAATCTTTTGTGGATGAGCACATTTTTCTCATTTCTACTATGGACCCATGGTATGGGGATATTATCATCTATTTGCAAACTTTGAAGGTTCCCCTCACCTCTCATTGGATGAGCATCGAGGGTTACATCATTTAGCTAAGAATTACCTCATTATTGGTGACACTTTCTATCGCCATGGGGTTGATTCCATTTTTCATCAATGTTTAACTAATGAGGAGGCTAAGGCTGTGCTGAATGATTGCCATAGAGGGACGTGTGGTGGTCATTTATCCGGGCTTGCTACAACCCAAAATATTTTTATAGTGAGTTATTTTTGGCCGTTGAGATTCAAAGATTGTGTCAATTTGGTCAAGCGATGCCACCCTTCCCAGGTGTTTGCAAAGAATATGTGCTCACATCCTGCCGCATTACATCTGATTATCACTGTTGGTCCCTTCACCAAGTGGGGGGTTCATTTTATGGACTGGAACCCATACTTGGCTGGGGGGCATCATCATATTATAGTGGCTATCGCATGAAATGGGAAGAGGTTATGCCCACTATCAAAGATGACAGTGAGATAATTGTGCATTTTGTTTTCAATCAGATTATCACCCAGTTCGTTATCCCGAGGGAGCTTGTCACTGACCATGGCTGGAAATTTCAAAACAAGATGATTACTGAGCTATATTTGAAGCTGGGATATAAGAAAGAGAACTCCTTTTCTTATTATCCTCAATCAAATGGATAGGTTGAAGTTGTGAATAAGTCCCTTAGTTCCATTCTTCAAAGAACTGTCACATAAACCATGACTAATTGGCATATCCTGTTGTATCCTACTTTGTGGGCTTGCTGAATCACGGTTAAGATTGCCACCAGATTTTCTCCATATCAGTTGGTGTAGGGGGTGGATTTTATTTTACTAATTGAATGTGAAATCCCTTCTTTGAATCTATTCGTAGAAATTTTTCTAGAAACTTCTGAGTTAGAGGAACGTCTAGTCCACTTAGAGAAACTTGATGAGCAACGTCGAGATGCCTTAGTGGCTCTTGAGGAAAACAACAATCGTTTTAAGGCTCAATATGATAAGTCTATCCTTCCCTGGAATTCTAGTGAAGGTGACTTGGTCCTCTTGTATGACCAAGCTAGTGAACCGTTAGGGGCGGGAAAGTTCAACCCTATGTGGCATGGGCCTTACATAGTCAAACAAATGGTTAGAGAAAGGGGATTACAAGATAGTAGATTATGAGGGGACAACCTTGGCGGAGCCTGGAAATGGGCTCTATCTCAAAAAATACTATGCACAATTCTCAGTTGAGGCTGATACTTTGTATATTATTGTATATTTCATAGTTTAGTTTTGGTCTCCTTGTGGTGATTGGGTTTGTTGACTTGCTTCTATTTGCTGTGGAAAATGTTGATAAAATATTTAGTATATGTAGGATACGCTGACGGTGCTAGCTACCACACCCAGAAATCAGCTTCGGTTTCTTGGGTGATCTGTATGCCTAAGGGTCGGGTTTTGTCTTTCGAAGGTGTATGTCTCCGGCCTTCATTAAACAATATTGTTGAATATAGTCTTGTGATTAAGTTATTACACGATGCCATCTCTCATGGAATTAGATCTCTTGAGGTATGTATTGACTCGCAGTTAGTGGTCTTACAGTTAAATGCCATGTATCATGTTAGAGATCCAACTTTATTACAAAGATTCTTGTGAGTAAGGTTGTTAGAATGACAATTTTAAAACATCACCTATATTCACATTCCTAGGAATTACAATCATGTTGTTGATTCATATGCAAATTACATACTAGATTGGAATTTGATACACAGACAATGAAGCATTCACATCACATTCACACATGTAAATATAAATAACCAAACATCATAATATTTTTTCATTAAAATATAGTCCAAAAAAGTGGTTTCATAATATATAATGTCATGATACAAAAGTGGGGATTTCGAGCCACCAAAATATACTACATGGTCAATACAAAAGTACATCTAGGCCTCTAATCCTATGGAGCGGGGTGTTGATAATAAAAAACCAATAAATCTCTAGCTATCCATTTGAATAGCTGAACCCATGCACATGGTACACCTACTACCTGTCGCTGCATCACCTCACGAAAGTCCTCAACTTGTGCCATGTGACCCCCGTGCGTCAATCGAAAAATTTTGCGTGGATGTTTTGCAGCGTACGCTCTGCATCCACACCCACTATATCATCACCTTTCCCCCTTCGACGATGTCGAGGGAATCCATATGGCCATCTAGGACCAACATCTGCATTCACATGACTAGTATCAATATGTGTCACCACCCAAAAACATGTTTTTTTATTTCACTCTCAAAAAATACAAAAAATATTAAATAATTCAAAATTAAAATAGACTCGGTATTGTTACCTATATCACTGTATGTGAATCCCTGTGGAATAGGCATGTCAGGATCTCAATAGAAGTCTATCCCTAAATAGGGGTAGTCTTCTATAGCTGTGATCTGTCTGCACCACCAGTGGAAAAAGTCAGGTGGGTAGGGTGTAGCCACTCACCCTCCTCCTAGCCTCTGCATCACATTTTCCTGGTTCAGCTGAGCTAGATCCTGAGGACCATGAGGAGTGATCTCCACTCTTGGGCTTATCCCTGGTATGCACTCAAAGAAGAATGTACTCAATATGCTAGCAAAACCAAAGTTTCTCATTCTACCCATCTTGCAGTCCGACAACTGTTTCTTAATTCTACCCAACAATGAGGTACTCTAGTCATATATAGTGGGACTCATGCACTCCACCACATAGAACATCAATGGCCTGGAATCCTGATGGAGAGATGCTAACCCTGCAATCTTTCCTAGTGCTAGTAATATGGCCTTGAGGCCAAAGTTCACGATAGAGTTCACTAGGATATGACTCCCAACCTTTTTTGTGTCTGGGACACAGTAGACCGCAATGTACTCCTCAATTGTGAGGCCACCTCCAACCCCAAAATATTTTATATTGAATGCCTACCCTCTACAGGATAGTCTAGTAATAAAATAGATATCCTCAACCTCAAGGCTGAGGGGCATCCCATCGATACAGAAGGTTTCTGTATCCATATCCCAATTCCACCGGTATCTGGAGCAGTCTTGGTTTAGACCTTAAGCTACCAAGACACCAAAATGTGTATAAGACACATGCCCTCAAATCTTGTCAAGCTATCATATCACCTTATGCAACCCTTTCCACATCTTAATGTTCGCGTTCACGCCATTCCAAAATCATCCTGCACAAAAGCATGAGAGTTTCATGAATTTTCACCCCCAAAATTGGTATGTGCGGCCTTGTATGCGATTGTTTCTTAAACAACTGCGTGTATACGCAGAAATCGAAGGATTTCCTCCGTATACGCAGCCCTATACATGAAAATCAAGAGGTTTTCCACATGGGCCGAAACACCAATTTTAGGGTGGTCCAAAATAAAAATTCAATCACTGAAAATTAAATTAAAAACATCAAAATGGAAGAGGATGACATGAAGAGTTACCTGGATCAGACGGTTCCTAGTTTCATGGACAGTAGCTCTCGGAATCAGTGTTTGAAGTTCATGGTCTAAATGCACTATGTGTGGTAAAATTCCAAATGGTATGGTGAAAATGAGTTTTTTTACTGTTTTATAGAAAATTTTTGAAATTTTTATCCACTACTCTATAGTTTGGACCCTTATTGACTATTTTGGATTGTTTTTGCCTAATATTGTGGTGTAGGGACCTGATTTGAGCATACTTTGACTGATACTTTGACCCATTCGTATCTATCACAGGTATAATTTCAAACTGGAATATAGGTTAGGACTACACATCCGCTTGCATTATGCATCACCTTATGACCATTTCACCTTAATTGTAGGTACAAACCCACTTCATAATGTCAGAGAACCTTCATATTTCTATTAGAAGTGGCATTATGTAAGTGGTAGAGCTTTTGTATTCATGGGTACCCTATTTAGATCTCGCTTTGCAGTTTGGTACCATGCCAGGATTTCTCCTCTAGGTTTGGGAGTCCCTTATTAGTCCCGCCATGTCCTTGTACAAGAGCTTGATATCCCTCTTGAAATTTATGTTGGCCATCTCCCGTAGGGACTCCCTTGTATATCAAGTTGTAATTGCATATTCATGTGTTTTTCTTGCCTTATTGAGATTTATGTTGGATCCCCGATTCAAAGTTATAAGCCATATAGCTTGATATTTCCATATCCAAGCAAAGCCTTTTATATATCCTTAATAGCTTGATCATCCCTTGCCAGGAGGAGACCTTCACCCGAGTGTCCTCATCCTGCACATGCTTCCTTGCATTGAGCATAGGTATGTTCCAATGCTTGGAACTAATTTTGTTTCCCACGACACTCATTTCCTCCTAGCTGTATACTACAAGCACTTTTATTCTTTTTCAAGATTTTTAAATATGAAAATTTCCAAAAAATTCAAAAAACAAAAAAAGTTGGATGGGAAATGATATTACTTTTGGCAGATGTCGAGTCGTGTCGCATTCGAACAGAGCACTACATATCACATCCATTGGTTAGGTTGTTAGTATGAATTTAGGAGATGTACTCATTACTATGATTTTTCTCCGCCTACTGGTTATGCTTCCAGTCCTTATGGAGCCTCTATCGATGCCTCCTGTGTCGCAAAGTTGGCCCGGCTTGCATGTTGAGTCTATGCTGTCTATGTTCAGTCACCATTTTCTTTATGCTCTTGTTTGAAGGAAGTTTATTCTGAGTCTACCATTCCTTAGTTATCTTGACTTTGCATGTCGGCCATTCCCGATATCATTATTGGTTCATGAACATCTTGTTCGTTCGATTTCTTCCACATTATCCAGCGTTGTTGAGTACCTCGTTTTGGTTGTTGAGTAATTCAGATCATTCATTATGAAATAGGACTCTAGAGTCCATTTGAGTGCCTTGAGACTTGCATTCATCAGTGGTAGGTTCTCTCTCCATCGATAATTTTTAGAATACATCAATGTCCCGTGATCTATGTATTTTTTCAATTGTTTGACCTCAACACATCTATTCACACTTGTTAGATTGCACTCTATACATTGATTCCCATTATCATTATTGGTGGGATATATCATGCATGTTAACAGTATACATCAATGACCAGTAATCAGATGATCGACCATCATGTTCGACCTCGACACTTTTATTCGCATGATGGGACATCTACTCATAGCGGTTTCTGTAGAAGACCTCCGATCTTGGTGGCGTTCCATATATGCTACCTACTTGATCATGCCAATATTTATGAGATATCAGTTCTGATGACCATATTCTAGTTTATTATCAGATATCTTTATCCACTATGGATATTTTGTTCATTGCATATTGTACGCGGCAATGACCACACATGACATTTGTAAATCATGCCTATTCATGGCCATTGTACTCTTATGTATCCGGGACTGCTACATGTATATTTGTAGTCACATGCTGATATTTATCATTTTATTGCACTAATGAGTGGCTGTTTCTTCCACTTGGGTCTTCATTACTCCACTTATGGGATGGAGATAATGTATTTCGGTCATCATGTTAGCCCTCTGACCTCAGACATTAGGGGGTATCTGTTATAGCTGATTTTACCATACTTGGTAGATCACACCTTTATGGCCTTCCATGTCCCTCTATAGACTCCTTAGACCCCCCTTTCTCAAGTTATACTTTGATCAACCAATAAAGTCCCTAAAAAACACATGTATATGTGACTTTTAAGCCAATACCTGTGTGTACACGCAGCTTTTGAGCCAACACCCACGTACATCAGGAAATGTGTATAAAAAGAAACTTATGGAATTTTCCTCATAGTGTCCTGAATAACTTAACTCTTGGCCTTTCATATGCATAGAAAATTCTCAGACTCGACCCTGCATTGCCTATTGGAGGGCTATATATTGAGCCGCTTGGATGCATTGAAGGAGGAGAGTTTTGGAGAGCAAGGAAACTATAGTTCATTGTTGCCTCACTTGTTTGTGCTTGTGTCTACATCCCGTTGTCCCTTTGGAGAACACACTACTGCTCTTCCTAAAATTTCCTTTACTTTGTAAGCCTTGGGAAATACCCTGATTGTAATGGAGTCAGCAACGTCACTGTAAATAGAGTTTCTTTCATCGACACTGACAATGGGGTTAGAATCAAAACATGGCAAGGAGGAAAGGGATTCGCCACGGGATTAACATTTCAGAACCTACGGATGGACAACGTGGGGAATCCAATCCTCATTGACCAAAACTATTGCCCATGTTGTACTACCCAGGTGCTCATTTGAAATACTGATCTTTTTGCACATAGGATCATACTAGACCACTCAATTTTCGTAGCTTGTTTTTAAGTTCTTGTAACATACTTCTCCTTTGTTGTTAAAATTGGCTTTTTAGTTTTGTAACTTACATTGTTGTTAATGCTTCCTTCGCCCGTACAAGAGTCTAATATGAATGTGCAGATCAGTAACGTGGTATACAAAATCATTGTTGGAACCTCAGCAACAAAGGAGGCTATTAATTTGGCATGCAGTGCAAGCTTCCCATGCCAAGGTATCCAATTGCAAAATGTGAGTCTAAGCTACGGGAATAATTAAGCTCAATCTCTCTGTAAAAATGCTAAAGGAATTGCACTTACTTCTGTCAAACCCCCTTTGGTTTGTTAAGGGTCAATATTTCCTCTATCCACTTTAGTATGTTGGATTTTGTTTCTGTCAAACCCCGGCCTTTTCCTTTCCTCTGGTTTCTAAACGGGTGGATCTTTCCTCTACCTATTTTAATATGTTGAATTTTGTATAATCTATCTTGTAATAT
The DNA here is from genome assembly GCA_001517045.1 of Pseudotsuga menziesii. Lineage (NCBI taxonomy): Eukaryota > Viridiplantae > Streptophyta > Pinopsida > Pinales > Pinaceae > Pseudotsuga > Pseudotsuga menziesii. Next base: position 2,767 of record LPNX010441279.1, on the reverse strand, counting down.
GAATTTGAGTTATGAAAACATTGAGTTCAATCTTAAATTAAAGTTAATTTTTGTAAGTATATTTGGCTTTGTTAAAGGTGAATGTTTCTTCTAAATGCCAACTTATCATATGAGGCTATTTGTACCACAATTTCAAAATAGTTATTTGATTAAGAACTAGTTCTTTATCAAGATCAACCTCGTTTCTGTATTAATGAAATCCTAAACCAATTAATGAAATCATTCTTTAGAAGGTAAAATAAAATAAAAATTTGGAAAAAATCTAGAAGCATAGAGTATCAATTTTTTGTTTTCTATGTCTTTGATTGATGATAGTTGAAAAAGTCTATATCATTTAACATTAAAAATTTACACATATTAAAAAATGACAACAATGCCAACTCCATTACATTCAAAGTCCCTTTATCCACTCTAATATGTTGGATTTTAGTTCTGTTAAAATCCCTTCATTTCGTTTAGTTTGTGAAAGGGCCAATGCTTCCTCTACATACTTTAATATGTTGGATTTTGCATTATCTATCATGTGAGGAAATATGGTTTGGTAAAGAAGTTCTTCCTCTTAAGTCATATGGTTTGGTAAAGAAGTTCTTCTCCTCGGAAGTCTTTGTTTATTGGAGATGCATGAGCCACCAACCCAAATATTGAATGGAGAAGCTACACACCTAAGGTGAATGGCCATTCATAAACGTGACTGCCTCTCTTAAATACCAACTTTTAATTTTATACGTAGTGGCTGAACAATGATATTGAATTTTTGAATAATGAATAATGTTTAAAAATCACACCCTCCATAAATATCATCATAGAATGTATGGATTGAAAATATATTCATTGCTTGCAACCCAACAATCTCGTGTTAAAGTACAAGAAAAATCCTTTCAACCCAACAATATCATCTAAAATTTTACTATTGATCCATGTGTAAAACATAACATTTGTCCTTGATTTAAAGTCCGTACATTTTCATATGACCCAAAATTAGACTTTGTCATCGATTGAGTTGAAAATGACTACTATATATTGGAGATGGATAAACTCTAGACCATTTGCACCTTTCTTGGCAAGTTTTGCCGGAATCTGGAAACACAATTTGTTGTTGAGAATGAGATTTTCAGAGTTAAGATTACAATTTTTATTGCAGCAATGGATTCATGGCCCCGGATTACCCCTTGGACACTCGGATTATACAATTCCAAACACTAAAAACTACCATTTGAACTATTTTTTCTGGTTTTTGGGAAGAAAACCCACCGGCTTCAGGGTGCAAATAGTATAGAGTTTAGATTATTGCCTAGATTTAGAAGTGGATTCCTGTGTTTTAGGAATAGTTACATCCTCCAAATGGTCCTTAATAGGTGTAAAACTAGGAGTTTCCTCCTCCTCTTTTTCTTCTTCAATAACCACAATGGGGCCATTTTCATTCAAAAATTTTCCAGACCTAAGTTGAATTTCCCGTAATGGTACTTGTATAATAGTATAAGAAGGAAAAATATGAGGCTCAACATTGTTAGGATGTTGAGCCATTCTATTATCAGGGTTTGGGATAGGTTGTGCAAGAAGTTGGGTTGGTCATGGAGGGTTCTGATTAGATGGAAATTGTAGCTCAGGTGGAATTGGTGGAAAAGAAGGAGGGGATGCAAAACCCAGGTAATAGTTGATATGTAGCTGTCTAGTGTATGAATTATAATTGGGGTAAGCAGACGCTGGAACTGGTTGGGGTAAGTTGTTTGAATAAATTTGTCCCCTCCAACCTTGCTTCCAAGGTTGGGGTTGAGAATATTGAGGAGGACAGTTTTGCATATGCATTTGTGTGGGCATATGAGGATTCCATTGATTCGGAAAATTACTGAGATATGCAAGAAATTGTACAGAAGAGTTTGGAAACGTAACTTGGGGTATTTAAGGTCAGGGTCTTCTCTGAGCATATGGAGGTGGATCATTGGCTTCCAGACCATCTTTGTGAGCAACTTGAATCCCAAGAAACGAGGGCCATTTATTCGTAGCACGATCCTCTACACACACAACACAAACCTGAGTTTTATTCAGTGGAGATTCCTTAAAAGGGTGTTTCTACCTACACTTCTAGAACAAAAAATAGCCAAAGCGTTTTCTTGTTCCCATCTCTTTTTAGTTTTAAGTGCTTCCAATTGATTACTAAAGGTGCTTAGAATATCCTCTTTAAATGTTTAGAGCAAGTTCCCTATTTATGTTCGAGTGATACCTGTAGCTAATTTGTTTTCCTTAATAGTTTTGTCTCTAATTCACGTACTTGTTTTAACTCGGCTTCGAGAATACTTCTTACATAAATCACAAATGTCTAAAAAATATTTTTGTGAAATATCACCAGAGCTCATTAGGTTGAGGGTGTTTATATATTCTTCTTGGATCCCTTTTAGAAAGAGGATCTTAATAGAATCTTCATTTAATGAGCCATTTCTACTGTGTATATACCAAAAGGAAAGTTTCTGGTTGGTCCAGTTTCCTTTGCAGGACCATGTAAGAATGCTAATATTATAATATAAGGTAAGGTGCTAATATTCATATTTGATAATGGCGGTGGTGGCGATTTATTTATTTAGTTTCCTTCTTTGTAGAGGAGCAATAAAATTCTTGGAACACGTCTGTCTTACGGCAGGTAACTGGGGATCTCATTGCACCAACGGACTATAGTTTATGGAAGGGAGGAAGTAATTTGTACTGGTTGCAATTCTATCTTGTGAATGGTCTAACGGTGAATGGCGGGGGAAGTTTGGATGGACAGGGAGCC